>PVLA01009528.1:0-73915 GCA_004027455.1 Hydrochoerus hydrochaeris | reverse complement strand
TTTGTACTGATAATTGTAATTTGTGTAGTTCACATGTGTATGTTTTTATGTAATGCTCAATATGGAGTCGAGGGTGGAGACTCCAGGGGGGTTGCTGGAGGCCCTCTAGATAACCCCTTTGTGAGGACTGGTTGTGGGGTTTTGCCTTCTGTGAGTAGTGTGAGAGAGTTTATGTGGGAGCTTTGGGTGGGAGAGCTCACGGAGGAGGATTTGCGGGGTTCCTGTGAGACAACTGCCCTGAGACACTGGACAGGCAGCCAAAGACGGGCAACTAGGACACATCTGTTATGCCACCAGCCGCCTAAGACAGGCACAGGACCAATTGCTGTCCTGCAGGCCCACGACGGGTAAGGCCTGGTTGGGTTCATATGAAGAGTCCTTGACCTAAGACAGGCGCTGTCCTCACAGGGACTGTCATGCTCCCATAAGTGGTAAGGGAAACAATATAGGGAGTGGCACAATAGCCTCACACATCTCTCCCTCCTGCAGGCATTCAAGTGCATCGGCTTACATTTCCCAAGCTAACTAAGTAACAAGATTGAGATATTAATTGATACCTATTGCCCTGAGCCTGGGGCGCTCCCTGCTTGGGGTTGAGGTTAATTAATACCTATTGCTTGGGATTGCCTCTGCCTGGCCCTGGGCCTGGGGCGCTTCCTACTTGGGGCTGGGGGTTCCTGCCAAGGTTAGCAAATATATATTCCAGCTTCTAAAAAATAAAGCGGATTCAGATTCACTCACAGACTGGTGTGCAGTGTCTTTTGTCTCTCACTCGCCGACTCCCTGTCCACCTTTGGGAAACCCTAGCCCTGCCGCAGCTGGACTCTGGCAGTTTCCTTTAAAATCAGGAAAGAGGCAGAGATGTTCACTTTCACCTCTCATATTCAATACAATACTTTAAATCTTAGCGAAGGCAATTAAGAGAAAGCAAAAGGATATGAATAGGGAAGAGAGAAGTCAAATTATCCTTATTTGTAGACAGTATCAGGCTATACTTAGAAGACCTTAAGAGCTCTACAAGACTTTTTGAACTGATTAAATGAGTTCATCAAAGTAGAACAAGCAATGACATATCCAGCTATAAAGAAAAAATTATGTCATTTGCAGGAAAATGGATGGAGCTGGAGATCATGGTAAGCAAAATACACCAGACTCAGAAAAGAGAAGTTTCACATTTTCCCTAATATATGTAAAAATAGGGAGAAACAAAAGGATAGAAGAAGAGAGATTATTACTAGACAAGAGGAAGGGAAAGAGGGTAGGGAGAAGGGAGGTCTAATGGACTTCAGTGGGGGGTAAATATAAAAGCTCCAAATGTTTCATAAAATTAAGAAGTACTAATAAAAATACATTAAAGTCTTGTACACAATCCCTGAAGCAGAGTTCCAGCTCTGGAGTCAGGTTTAATTTTCAACCTCTCAACAGCCAGAGATGCCAAGTGGCTACTCTGTTATACAGCTCAGAGCTGTAGTCTTCCCTTACGTGAGTTCCCATAGTTGGCCGCTATTGTTGGGCATAGATGGTTCCCAGTCTTTTGCCTTTATAAATAATATTGTAATGAATATTTTTACTTACACATTTTTAACATATTGGTAAATTTGTAGGTTTCTTCCTCAAAGTAAGGCTTTTGGGTCAAAGGTTGTACAAGTAAGGATTTTCTCTTAATATAAACACAGTGGATTATCAGCTTCGGTAAATCAAACACATTCCTGTTATGCATACATCTAATTCCAGTTTCATAATTTGAACCAGTAATGTCCATTTTGATAGCTTATTTCTGATTTTGGTGTTACCTCTTTGCCTCTGTAAAGATTGTGCCAATTGCATTTCTCAAGAGTAGTAAGTAATTGAGTAGCTGCAGTTTCCTGGCAACTTCTGCAGTGTCTACACTTGTTTGTTTGAGACAGGGTCTTGCTTTGTAGTTCAAGCTGCCCTTGTACTCACTACATAGCCCAGGCTGGCCTCAAACTGGTGGCAATCCTCTTACCTCAGCCTGCTAAACACTGAGATTACAGACTTGTGCCAGCACCTTTTGACATACTGTTAAAGGAAGAATGTATTTTAACTTACACTTTCTGATTACGGATACGTTGAGCATCTCTCTTTGGTGTAATGAGTCAGTTATTTGTATTTCTTTTTGTGAATTATTTGTTTATATTCACTGTGTATTTCTTTCTTTTTTGATTTGTAGACATCTCTAATTTTGAGAAACTCAACCATTTGTCAATAAGGGCTGCAGATAGTTTTTACACTTTGTCATTTGCCTTTTTTTTCTGCTTATGAATTTTTTTTTATTGGGCATTTTGAAACCATGGAGTACTGACAGGATGAGTTGTGAATACTTTGAAGTAGATTTTCTATTTAATCTCACAGATGTGTCTAAGATATGAGTAGAGCAATATAAACCAGGAGATGGTAAGTCCCCCCTCTTAGTATTAAATAGTGAGTAAACCAATAAAACAGGACATATATTTTGAATTTACAAAGTTGCTGCTATGTGGTTCCATAAACCATTAACTCTGGCCTTCAATAAATAAAAATTACTTATGATGAATATATTTAATGTATGTGATTTGATTATTTTCAGACCCTTCTTAGGGACTGGAAGTTTGGAATCAAAACAACAGTGCAGAAAAATATTGTAGCATCAATTTGGAAACAGTACTGGTAGGATTGCTGGTCTTTATTATTTTGAATCTTCTTCTCCCCTCCCTCTAGTTCTTCATTCCTTTTTCTTTTTTTTTTCTTTTAGTACTGAGGGTTGAACCCAGGGTCTTTGCACTGAGTGTTGGCTTAGCCCTATTCATTTTCGTAAAATTTTTGATTCAGTGTCTTGACAGATTGCCCAGGTTGGGCTCCAACTGATGGTCCTCCTGCCTTACCCTCCTAAAGTGCTAGGATTACAGACTTGTGCCACCCACCTGACTTGAATGTTTTCCTTCAAATACTTTATATATTTGTGATAGATTAATTTTTTTAAAAAAAATTGATTGATTAGCCAGGTGTGGGACCCTACACTTACAATCCCTGTGCTCTGGGACATTGAGGCAGGAAGCTCATGAATCTGAACCCAGCATGGACAATTTAGTGACTTAGTCAGATCGTGTCTTAAAAAGAACTAGGGCTCATTGTGAAAGCCCTAGTTTTAATGCCCAGTGCTGAAAAAGAGAGAGAGAGAAAAAGATTAAGCACAGTCTTTTATCATGAGTTTGATATAAACCATTAAGTAGCATTAATGTGGATAATAGTTGTAGAAATATATACGAAATGTATACCAGTAGTATAAAAAATGTGACCTTGACTGTAATGTCTGTATAACTTCTGTAAAAAGTGACTTGCGTGTGTCACCTCATTGCTGAATACTAGTCAGGGAAATAGGATGAGATTCTCCCATTAATTTATCCTGTTTACGGTATCCTGAAGCCTTTCCCCACTTTTTAATGTGTGCAATACTTAGATTTTTAGAAAAATAAGTAGACCTTTTTTTCTGAGTGTATTATGGTTGTAAGTTTAAGTCCAGCCTGGGGATCTCTGTGATTTAGTGAGACTGTGTTGCAGAAAAAAAAAAAAAAAAAAGAAAAAGACTGTAGCTCAGTATGAAGGCCCTGGATTCAGTAAGTAAATGGGAGATTGCTGAGGACATTGTTCAGAGGTAGACTGCTTGCCTAGCCATGTGCCAAGCCTTGGGTTTAGTACCGTAAGAAAAACCAAACACAACAGCAAAACAATTAAAATTAAAAGAAAAACTTTTTTTTTTGCAGTGCTGAGAATTATTCCACACCTACACTCTTATCATCAGCATCTTGAAGTTGTTGATAATTTTAGATTTGATCTTGGTTTGAAAATGAAGCCCAATGTGGCAGTAACATGATTTGTGTTTGAAATGTTACCTAAAACTCACATGGCGCAGGATTGGTTGCTGGCTTAAGAGGTTTTTGGAAGTTATAGAACGATGAGGGCTCTAACGTCATCAGTGGATTCGACCACTGATGAGACTGTAATCTGATGTCAGCACGGGGAGATAATGTAAGCAGGAGGTAGGACCTGGGAGAAGGGAATGGATCACTCGGGATTTGCTCCTGGGAATTGTATCTGGACCTGGCTCCTCTGGCTCTCTGTGTCTCCTGTCTGGGTCTGGCTGTGATGAGGTGAGCAGCTTATCCTCTGCCTCGCTCTCTTGCCACGCAACTGCCTCATCGCAGGCCAGAAACAGTGGCACCAGCTGACCATGGGCTAACATTGTGAGCCAGGACTGGGTGTAGAGCTCAGCGGCATAGCACTTGCCTGAAAACCATGAGGTTGTGAGTTTGATTCCCAGTACCGAAAGAAAGAAATTGTGAGCCAAAATAAACCTTTCCTCATCTAAATATTTTTCCAGGTATTTTGTCACAGCAGTGAAACACTGATGCAGACGGTAGAGCATGTTGGGTGTCTGGGTTTGGCTCAAGCGTACCCACCTTCTTTCCCTCAACAGGAAGGGTGCTCGTGGCTGTCTCCCCATCTCCAGCACCCTGGGCTCTGCTTGGCTTCCCCTCCTGGAGCCTCCCCGTGCCTGCTGTTGCCTCCACCTGGAACAGTGACTGAAGCACGAGGGAAGAAGGAGGCCCGTGTTGTGTTGTCGTCCCCCACCTCCTCCTGCTGTGGGGTCAGGGAAGCTTGGGTCAGATGCTGGTGTCTCACAGCATTGTGGGGTGGTGGTAATCAGCCCATCCCAGGCTGGCAGCACACTGGTGGGTTTGGTGGGCAGCTGACTCAGGGTTAGCTACTGGCTCATTCCCAGTCCAGGTACCTATTTATCTCTTCCGGTCTGGTGGCTTACACCCCACCCTGCATGTACTGTTTGCCATTTGTATAGAGACAGGCTGGTTATTTGGAGGTGATTGGCTCTTCTTCCTGCAGCTGTTGTGTGCCTGAGGAGAAAGCCCTCCATCTGTCCTGAGCACAGATTTGTGGAAGTGGGAAGGGAAGTGTCTTTCTAGGCCCTTTGAAGAGCTATTCTTAGGAGTGTCCTTGGGTTCAAAGGAGTGCTGGGCTGGGTCAGCTGCATGCTTGGTGCTTGCCCTCTTCCTCTTTCCAACACTCCTCAGTCTGGCTTGGGTTTTTCTCTGCTGGATGACATGAGGTACTTCTGTGAACGAGCTACAGAAATACAAATTATTTAATTTCAGTGATTCTTCATAGTAATTAAATCATTTTAGATTTGCGTTTAAAACTGCTACTGCAAGCCGGGTGTGGTGACGCATGCCTGTAATTCTGGCACTCAGGAGGCTGAGGCAGGAGTAAGCTCAAGGCCAGCCTCAAAAGCATAGTGAGATGGTAAAATTTATGTTGATAATTAAACTTGTTTCCTTTCCTGTGATCCTGCAGTGTTGGAGGTCTCTATGTTGGTTTGTTTTGAATTGATAGATAACTCCCTTACTAGTTGAATCATGCAAATATAGATGAAATCTGATGTGTGATAGAGTAGATATATGCACTCTTCAGCCAAGAGAGTAATACAGTGCACACACAGTGTATTCGAAGTACACATGGTATATTCTTTCAGAACACATCTTTAATACAGTAAGCATGTGGTTTTCATTTGAGCATGTAATGCTAGAAATGATTTTTATACAGAATCCATGTTACTTTCCTATTGCTTTGTTTTCTATTTTCTTGGTTTTTTACTTTGGCAGTCTCACATTTCTTGTCCTCCTGTGTGCTGGCCTTTTGCTTGTGGATATTCCTTGGAAACACAACTTAGTTAAGGAGACAAAGAAGAATATGCCTTGGGATTTTAAAGATGGAACCTGACATTGGGGGTATAGCTCAATGATAAGGCACTTGTTTAAGATGATGAGGCCCTGGGTTTAATCTGTCACACTGCAAAGCAAAAAGATGAGCAATGGGTACTACCACACAGAAAAGATTTTAGGTTCTGGGTGGGGTTGGTCATTGATTTTTCCAGACAAGAGGAAAACTTTACCCTTATTTTTAATATAGGGTGTCATTAAGTCACTGAGTTTCCCAGGCTGGAATTATACTGTCCTTTTGCCTCAGTTTACCAGAGTGCTGGGATTATAGGTGTGTACCATTGTGCCTGACTGGACAGGAGAAACTTTAATGCTTGTTGAGTTTACCAGTGAAAACTCCTTTCTCTAGGGTGGGCTTGCTAGGGAGAAACACTGACCTTAAAGAACCCCGCACTGCTTAAACCTTCCGGTGTGCCATTGAGATCCTGCAGGTGCAGTCCTTCCATGCAAACTCCATGGGGTTAGGTGAGGGCTCTTGTTACTGGGTTCTTATCAAATTCTTATACACAGCACTATTCCCGCTTCCTGCTTTCCTAGGCAGAACCAGTAGATTTTGTTTCAGGCTATTTGTACAGTTGGCGTTCTCCTTTAGCTGTGGACCCTTACCCATCTCCTTGGACGGAGGTGCCTGGGTATAATCACTAGACAGTGCTAATGTTATTTTATTTACTGCCAGTTCTTTGTCATTACTGAGAACTGATCCATTTGGAGAATAAACATTGCCTCCTGTTCACAGTATGTTTTTATACTTGTCTTTCACTTACATGTTACATATTAACTTTCCTTCTGAAAAGAACAGCCTAATCTTGGAATGTAGTACAATTCAGATTTTATTACTCCTTCCTTTGTATTTTTATCATCAGGTGCTTCTCAAACTCTAGCCCATTCCTTACACCTGTCATAGGATGTCATCATCGTATCAGGCTTATTTCTGCCTGGTTCCATAGGAACTTTGCTTTTGGGATTTTACTTCCTCTCCTTGCCTCCCTTTTCAAGTATAATTCCCTTGAGCAACTGTCCCTATAATTCTAATGTAAAAGCCACAGCGAGGCTCTTTCACTAGCAAGGGAATTACTTCGTATTTTAGCATAAAAGAATCCTTCCCTTTTCAACCTCGCATTGCTTACTGGATCAGTTAGTTATTGGCTTGTGTAATTCACATCCATGCTGAAGAATGTGTTAGTGTAGCTGTGAGACTGTAGCTTCCTCTGGAGAGGGGTCTTCAGTATTAGTGTCCTTTCTTAGAATCTCGTTAAGTGAGGACTAAATCAGGGGGAGACCTAGTGGCTGAAATTTATTGCTACTTCAGTTATTTGGTTCACCATTGCAGCATTTGAGCTTGGAGGTGATGGTTATATTTGATTCTGTTGTGTTTTATTAAATGAATAATTGGTAGCAGTTCCAAAATATATATTCTGATGCAGACCTAAGGGACATAGGAGTCTGAATCTGAGTCCTCGGGTAGAGATGTTTTCCTGAGGTACTGGATTTGAGTCTGTGTCCTCCATACTGACTTCTGTGACCTTCAGCCCAAGGAGTTCTTTCTCACCTCCATGTCTCCTGAACAAAGTGCTGCTGTCCATCAGAAACTGTCATGATGTTACTGGGGAGACATAAGCTTTATTCTCCTCCTCTCCTTTTCTTTTCAAAACCTTTCACATGTGCCAGAGTAGAGGGTCAGCCCTGGGCCAGAAGAAGCAGGAAAGCCAGCCAGAGGTAAGAAAGGGCACAGGTTCCAGTGCTGTACTCTGGGGAGTGTTGAGAGGCTACTAAACATTCTGAGCTACTAAGAGAAAATGTCTTGGAATATAGGATCATTTTATCATATAAGATGAAGTAGTTCTTGATTAGTGGCAAGCTTTTGGGTTGGCAAGAAAGTAAATAAACTTTAGATGAGATTGGTCATAAAATACAAAGAACCCTAAACTGGCACTTCCATTTTCTGCTTATTGTTTGGGGTCGATTGGTGGCTAAGAAATTGATTTTCATACATTTAGTTAAAAAAGAAAAACACAATTTTTTCCCTTAAAAATTTATACTAAAAGAAAAAATGTTTTCCACCTTAAAAATTTATTGGCTGGGAATGGCAGAAAGTAATTTTCAGTATAATCTTAAGTCTGATGTAAAATTAAGTTTCTCAAGATATGAAGTAGCAAATGTTGTTTACAGACTTTCTATAGGAAAAACTAATGTTTATAAAGTCTGCTTATCAGCTGTTTGTTCTTCCTGTATCCATTAGTAACTGTCAGAGTTCAAGTTCAGTTCATTGCATAGTCTGAAAATTCTCTTCACTGTTACTGGTGGCACCTTGAATCGCAGGTACCGATGACTGAATTCATTCGATATTGTAGCCGGGGATATAGCTCAGTGCACAGTGCCTGCCTGGCAAGTGCAGGTCATGAGTTTGAGGCCAGGTACAACAAAAAAAAAACTGTAGTACTACAACTGTAATGGGAAGGTAAAATGCAATGAGGAAAATATTTTAACTAAAGAAGATATTTTATTAAAATACCTCAAAATAATAAAAGTTATTTTCACCCTAAAGTTTGTTTATTCCAGTTTCCTCAGTGACTTCTCAGTAGATGAAATCTGCCAAGGGACTTTCTGCTTGTAGAACTACACTCAAGTTCATATTATTAACTTTTAAAACTGTTATGAAATCACAGATAATTTATCAAGTTATCTTTTGGGCTTGTGAAAGTGGTTTGGGATAAACCTTCTTAGAAATAGTAGTGTTTTTGATGACACTGTATAGTCATGGAGTTATCTTTTTAGCTCTTTGTGAAATTTCTGGGAAACTAGGACATATTGACAGCAAGATGTGGAGATTAAGACTTATTGAAAAGCTCATCTGACTTAATGAATTCATCAAAAATTTACTCTATCCATGTCTCATCAAACTGCCCTTCCTTTATCTTTAATTTTTATAAGCATTCTGGATAAGGGACTGTAATTTCTTATATTTCTGTAGTTAAGTAATTATTCTTATAATTATTTTTATTCTTATATTTTTAACTATCCAAAGTTTATCCTGAATATTTGCTGTAGAATTGCCATCACTTGTCATATAAAAATGTAAAGTCTGTGTACTGCGTTATGCCTGCTGGTGTATTTTTTATGCTAACTTACCCAGGAGGTAGGGTACAGTTATTACTCTCAATGTTCAGTTGAGGAAACAGAGGTTCTGGTTGACGATCAAAGAATATCTGGGAAACTTGATACAAACATATATCTTCACATGATATTTCTGCTGCTCTGTGCTCAATAGTGTTATGACTTTTTTTTTTAAATGAGACAGTGTCTTGCTATGTATTCCAGGCCGACCTTAAACTTGCTGTGTATCTCAAGACAGCCTGCAACTTGGAATCCTCTCAACTCAACCTCCTGAGTTCTGGGATTATAGGTGTGTATGACATACACAGCTCCACACTGTAATTTAGGCAGGACAGATCTTACAAGGAATAACTTGAGTTAGTAGTGTCTTTGCACAGACAGAGGCATGTTTTATGTTTCTGTGTATGTGAACTACAGTGTTTATTACATGTTAGTTATAATTAGTAGTGCCTTATTTTTAGGTTTGCAGTTGAGAGAATTTACTGTTTCGTAGTTTTAGTTGGAATTACCTTAACATCCTAAATAAGAGACATTAAGGTTTTGAAGACTTCACAACAGTGTTCCAGGCTAGGCAGTTACCTCAGTTTTTTCCGTATGGTACATAAGGAACAAGTGAACTGATACATAGTTGTAATGTGAAAAGTGATTTTACTGAGTGGTTTCTTAGCGTTGTGGGTCTTCTTTTCAATGGAAGCTAATCTTTGGGTAGCATCTTCTCACATTTTCATGCTTGCACAGTTGCAGGTGCTTGGTAGGCAGGTAGAATAGCCACTGATGAAATACGTCTAGGAGTGTCAGGTTCATGCTACTACTGCCATCTCCTTATTGCTTATCTCATTGCTTTTTGACTTAGACTCATGATAGCAGATCCATCACTAATTTAGGCTTGTTGTCTTACATCTACATAACACATTATAATTTACAATTTGTTTGTAGATATTTGCTCCTCACAGTGAGCCTGTTAAGTGAAATAGCATGGTTATAATACTGCAAATGAAGACATCTGATATGGAGGTAGTATAGTATCATGGTTAAAAATATGCATTCTTACATTTTTAAATGAATTATATTACAAGAATCAGACCACAACCCCAGCTCTGCCAGTTGCTAGGTAAATGACCTTGCAGCAAAATAACCTTTCTAGGCCTTGGTTTTCTCATCTGTGAAATGATGGATCTTGTAGGATTGTTGGGCAGTTTAAATGAGATGAGTAGAATGTGTTTAAAACAGTGACAGTGATTAGTAGGCACTCAATAAATAGTAGGTAGTATTATTCTCAGCTTATTATTCATTTCATTTATTTAATTCAACAGAAATTCAGAGCACCTTCTATGTATCCACTGTGCTTGCTCTAATGGAATGGAATTACATTTTAGTGGCAAAAGTGGTAAGTGACTCAGTAATAATTTCATGGAGTGATAAGGACTTTGAGAAATTAAATGGAACAATACTTGACAATGGTGCTGTAATTGGGAGGTTGTGTTACAAGAGGTGGAATTTGATCTGAGACCGAGGTGACCATGTCCACGTGAAGATCTGGGGAACAGTTTTCTAGGAGGAAATGAAAACCTGAAGGCTGAGAGGCACGAGCATGGATGGCATATTTTATTTAGTTCATCAATGGGATGTACAGCATGGAGAGGTGCAGAGGCCCAGTGATGAAGAGCTTGTAGGTCATGGCGAAGAGCTTCTAAGTTTTGAGCAGGAGAGTGATATATCTTACTTGGGGGCAGACATTAGGTAAGGTTCCTTGAAGGAACCAAAAGCATAGAAATATTCCTCAACTGGAATATTTAATTATGATGCACACTCATTATATCAGAATAAAGCATAGACATGTCTTTATTGCTGTAACATAGAATCTTCTGAGAGGCAGATCAGCAGTGGAAAGACTGAGCAGTGTTTCTGCTTGTCTTTTCCTGCTCTGATAATGGATGATCATTATCATGTGTTCTCTCTTACAGGCAGTTATCTCTGAGACAACTTATTTGTGCTTATCATTTGGGGATGAATCTCTTTGCAGTAATAGCATAAAAGACCTGGAGGGTTGAGACAGAGAGTTGGGAGGGAAGCGGTAAAAAGGCTCACCCCAAAGTGGGCATTAGGTACCAGGGGACATGAAGGGCAAAAGCAAGATCTCTGTGCACAGAGATGCAGGCACTGTTGCAGCTGTGACCCTAGAGACTGCATGGTGAGCCAGTGTGGGCCAGGTCATTTCTCTCCCTTCTCACTGCGTGACTTCTGGCAGGGCACCGATGTCCTTTGCTCCAAGGCCTTCAGCCATTCCTAGTGATTCTCATCTCCACTGAGGTCTAAGAGAGCAGTTATATCCTTGAGTTTTCTTCTCAAAATAGGGCTGTAGTCTCAAAATAGGCTGCAGTTGAACACTAAGTATGTATGGTTAGTATTGTACCAAATGATTATTAAACACTTATTAAGAGCCAATTCCAAGCCCCTTTACTCTCATGGTTCTATTACTATTCTTCCCATTTTACAAATGAAGAAAGTGTGGCACAGAGAGGTTAATTTACTGAAAGTCCCACAGCAGGTCAGGCAGTGATGCCAGGATTCAAGCCCACACAAATTTCCACAAGAAATTGTGTTCTTTTTTTTTTAATCTTTATTTTCTTTTAGTACCCATTTGCCATGCATAATAATCACATTCATCATGGGGAATTTGTACTGTGTATATCTTAATTCTTTTTTTCTCCCCTTTCTCTCCCCCCCCAACCCTTCTTCATTTACAGGAACTGTTTCCATTTTTTCCTTTCCATTCTCTTTGTTTAAAATCCCTTTTCTCTTTCTTTCCTTACCCCACTCCCCTCCTCATTCCCCTTCCATTCGAATATGTTCTTCCTACTTCTCAATACTTATATCTAGCCTCCATTTCACTACTTATTTACACTATTGATTTGTCACACAAGAGAATCAATGTGATATTCAAACTCATGTGACTAATTTATTTCACTTAGGATTATGGTCTTCAGATGCATCCATTAAAAATGTCTCAAGCTTTTCTTTCTTTATGGTGGAGTAGTTGTCTGTTGTATACAATTACCATGTTTTCTTTATCCAGTTATCTGTTGATGAGTATAATATTATACAGTATACCTCATTTTTCATTTAACTTTTTTGCTGTGACAGGTTTTAAAGTTTACACATTCCCATTGCCTTGAACCATCAGTAGGTACATACAAGATTGTCCCATCAGGTGTCTTATATGACTGGTGGTACAAAAATACCTTTTTTTTTTTTCTTTTTGAGACAGGGTTTTACTATGCAGTTCAGGATGGCCTTAAACTCACTTTGTAACCCAGGCTGATCTCAAACATGCAGTGATCTTCCTGCCTTAGCCTCCAAAGTGCTGGGATCACAGGCATGTTCCAACGTGCCCGGCAATCTATGCATTTGCCATGCATAATGATCACATTCATCATGGGGAATTTGTACTGTATATATATTTACAAAATTAGTAAACACCCACCCAATGGAACAGTCATGAATGTACCATCAGTGCTTCAAGCCACTTAACTGTGAGACATGTAACAGCCCTCTCCTGAGCAAGCAGTAAGTCTTCAGTGAACAGGAAAAGATTGGAGTATGAAAAGGTCACAGGGCATTAATAATTGATTTGGGTGATGTTGACCAGGCAGGCTACGTCAGTTTTGGAGCTGGCCTTGGAAGGAGCAGCTGTGTTTTTGGACCTTGGAAAGTTCATCTTGCCTACGGCCTGTCAGGCTTCCAAGAAAGCCAGAGGGGGAAATGGAAAAATACAGTGATTTGGAACCCATGTGAAATGAACAAGCTGGTTGAGTTCAGTAAAGAGGAAAAACAAGTCCCACCTGACATGGCACTTTATTGGAGGTAAAAACTTTGGTGAATTGGCAGTGTGTTATAGTTTGTCAGACTTATCAATATTTTGTTCTCAGTGGCTTTATGTTTTGTAGTTACTTATTGGTTATCAAGTCTGTTTTATCAGTGGAATCTTTTAGTACTTGGCCAATGCTACTTTAGTGATATATCTGTTATTCTGAACTTTGGTTTAACTCAAAGTGATTTTTAAGTTTCAGATTTGTGTAGCTGTGAACTAGCCATATGGCATTCAATCATGTGACTCTTTAACACCCTTGGGTTGTGACCCTACAGTCAGGACTGTAGCTGGTAGGTGTCTATCCAAATTGACTTTTTTCTCTTGGTCCTCTGATGTGATAAGAGATAACTTGGTGAAATACAAAAGAACAAACTAGAAATCCTTTTAAACCTGTATGGAGAAAGCCTAAGGTGATTAGTAAAGACAATTGTTTCCTCTTTTCTCCTTCAAAAACCAAAACTCAAAATTAATTAATTTTTTGCTTTGGCACATTGTATTTGATTTGATTGAGATTATTTTATGTAACAAAACCTTGGGAAAGTAATTTACTTAACTGGCATCCCAAAATAAAGTTTGTGAGTTTGAGCCATCATATTTCTTTAAATTAAGCAAGCCTACACTGGAGTTACAAACTGGAATATTTAATTATGAGGCACACTCATTATATCAGAATAAGTAGTTTGCTGTAAAACACTACTTCATATATTCCAGCTCTTCTCCCCTTTCATCATAATAAAAATGTGAGTCAGATGTTATTATTGTAGCATATACATGGATTAGGAAATGTGTTCTAAATGAAATGCCACCACAGTAAAGTGTGCCATGAGATTTTCAGGAGAGAATAAAGGCTGTCTTCTCTCCAAGGGAACTGGCCTTGTGACTCCTGTTGAGACGGTCTTCAGTGAGACTGTTCACTGACACATTGCCATTTTCTTTAGATTTGTATATAAAAGTGTGTACAGGCATCTTTCCCCATCTGTTCTCTGCACCCCCACCCATCTGTTCTTTCCTTGGGAGCCTCTACCTTTTTCAGGGGAGCTGCAGTTGAAACATCAGCGTTGTACTCTCCACACCCAGCGTCCTGCTGTTTATGGAGAGCAGTTGTGTGGTCTGGTGGATGTTAAATCTCTCCTCTGGGAGGTGCACCCTAACCAGGCACAAAGGCCAGTCGCTTTCGCAGCTGCTGTTTGCCGTGTACCTCTGTGTCTGTGGGTGTATACACCTGATCTAGAACCTGGCTCCTTTTAGCTGTCAGCAGTTCCACCTGCCCATCTTTGCTCTGATGGAATCTACTGTAGTAACTAGGTAGCTTTTCTCCACTAGGGTTACATCTTTAGTAGACAGGCAGCACTGTGAAGTGGTTAGGAGTATTGTGGTCATCTTGGAATCCTGCTGATTACACACTAGCTATGTAATTTTGAACAAGTTACTTTTTCTCTCTGTGCCTTGGTTTCTTTAGGTGAAAGGGGATACTAGTAATGTTCTCACAGGGGTGTTATGATTAAATGAGTTTATGCTCATAACCTTTCCTTTCCCTCCCCACCTCTTTCTTCCATCCGTCTCGCAATCTTCTTTTCCTAGTTAACATGTGTGCAGTATGTAATGTTTACATTCCTTGTGTGAAGTTGGTATGCTACATAACACATTTTACTTTCTTTATTCATCTGCTTTTCCTCTACGCCCTTCCTCTCTCTCTCTCTCTCTCTCTCTCTCTCTCTCTCTCTCTTACTCCCTCCATCTCTTGATCCTCTTCCTATATGGGAAAGATCTACTGCCCCACTTCCTTATTTCCTACTATCTTTTTAATTTTGTTCTTTATTTATACTTTGTGGTATTTAAGATTGTGTATACTTTATTTTAAAGTATACACATGTGATATTTAAGATTGTGTATACTTTATTTTAAAGTAGGACTGGGAATTGATCCTGGAGTGAGCCACATGAGGTTTTATTTATTTATTTATTTATTTATTTATTTATTTATTTTTTGAGACAGAGCCTTGCTAAGTTGTACAGGCTGCCCTTGAACTTGCAGTCCTTCTGCCTCTGCTTCCCTCTGCACCAGAAACTATTTAAAAATAAAAGTATGCTCTATCATTATAGAATATTTGAAGAATTCAGAAAGTTTGTATTACTTAATAAAAGTTGGAGTGATGTAAATGGTGGTACTGCGGGTGGCAGTAATGTGATGTTAAAGAACCGAGATCGAGGTGGGTGTGGCTGTGCATGCCTGAGGTCCCCCAACTGGAGACAGAGGCAGGAGAATCAAAAGTCTGTGTGAACCCAGCCTGAGAAATTTACCAATACTCTGCCTCAAAATAAAAAAAAAGGTCTGTATGTAGCTCAGTGCTAAGGCCTGGGGTTTAATTTCCAGTACTACCACCACCGCCAAGGGGGAAAAAAAGGAACATCTGGTCTTTGAACTTTTAACCTGGTTGTCTTTCTTTTGTTTATGTATTTGTTTATTTAATTTTTGAGACAGAATGTTGCTAAACTTCGCAGACTGGGCTAGAACTTGCAGTCCTCTTGTCTCAGTCTCCTTCAGTGCTAAGTTTATAGGTGACTCTAACCTCTTTCTTATTCACCATGATAATTTGCATGTTTTTCTGATTTCTAGATTGTTTGATAAGGGAATAAATTTGGTTTATTTCATGAATGAGTCTCTAAGAAAACTGGTCTTTTTTTTTGATACCAGAGCTTGAACTCATGATCTCACACTTGTCAGGCAGGCATTTGTGCTACTGAGCTAAATCCCCAGCCCCCAAAACTAGTCTTGGGCCAGCTCAACTACTAACCAGCTCTGTGACCATTTGAAGGATTATTTAACCCTTGTGAATCTCAGCTTTTCTATTAATGAAATGGAATTAGTGCTCCATGTCTTCCAGGGTTGCTGCAAGGATTCTTTTTACTTGTTTTTCTGAGATGGGGTCTTGCTGAATTCAAGGCTGTCTTTAACTTGTAATCTTCCTGCCTCAGCCTCCTGAGTGGCTTACAGGCAGGCACGTTGCACTGACTTGCTACAAGGATATTAAATCCTTGCAAATTAGAAACATACAGAGGATTTGGCTGTATCCCTTTCCCTTTAGGAGTTCTCTTTGGATATTCTTTTCCTTTGGTTTTCTTCCAGCTCTTCTGATAGCTTTTCTGGAGTTTACGTATATAACTTGCCCCTGGTTGCCTCGGGGACAGAGAATGTAGGAAAGTTATGTGATTTGCTGCAAATCCTCCAAAAGCTGTATCCATGTATGAACAAAAAGGGAGCACACTGGTTGTACTTTGCAGCATGTGATCTATGGTGTCCACCAGGTTTACATACTCTGATCTTCTTAGATGATTTTCCTTTCTTATTCTCCTCCCACTTTTTTAAAGCTGTGAAATATAATCTGTGTATAGTAAAAGACAAACATATAGTTTGAAGAGTAACATGTGAACACCATTATCAAGAAACAGAACACCGACAGCCCAGCCCAGCCCACCCCTGAAATACATTCTTCATGTCTGGGAAAGGGATGCCAGTGGGTATGTGCCAGTGGAGGCTTCTGCACTTTTATTCATCAAACTAAACAACTGTTGAACTATCCAAGCCTTTATAACGAATTAGAATATATATATATATAGTTATGATATTAAATAATTAAAAGCAAGTAAAAAATTATTTCATGTGTTTTAGCATTCTTTCTGTAGACCTGTAACATTTGAGTTACAATACCAAAAAGTAAAAGATATAATTATACAATATTAGGTAATTATCCTATAAAATTAAATTCTGCCTCTATTTTACCAGTATCATTAAGTATATTACTATAGTGAAGATTTTGTTGTTCTAGTAAGAAGATTTGTTCATATAACAATCTGAGGATTTTTTAAAAAATAATTATAACCAGCATTAGAAAGTGGAATTTGAAATTAAAAGTATAATACCATTTAAATAATACCATAATACTATTTACCTCTAAGAAACTGAGGCAAAAGGACTGCAAGTTTGAGCCCAACTTGGGCAAAATTAATGACTTACTGAGACTTTCTTTCAAAGTGAAAATTAAAAGGGCTGGGATGTAGCTCAGGAAAAAGTCCCTGGATTCAACCCCCATACCATGTTAAAAGAAGAGAGAGAGAGAAAAAAGAAAAGGACAAGATCTATATGTGGAAATTCTGATGAAAGAAAGAAAAATGTTTAAAAAAGGGGGAAAGAGCCCTTATTCATGGATAGGAAGACTCAATATTGTCAAGAGTCAAGTCTTTTCAAATTAATCCATAGATTCAGTGCAATCCCAGTCTAAACTCCAGCTAGTTATTTTGTAGATAGAGGCAAATTTATTTCAAAGTTTATATGAAGAGGTAAAAATCCAGAATAGGCAACACTGTATTGCAGAAGAACAGCGTCACAAGACTGATACCTCCCTACTTCAAGTCTCAGAATTAAGCTACAGTAATAAAGATGGTGTGGGGATGATCAAATAATAGAAAATTAGATCAATAAAACAGGATAGCGCACTCAGGAATAGAGCATAAATGCATTCAACTGACAGAGTTGAATGTATTTCAACAGAACAGGCAGAACTTTGACAGAGAAGCAGAGGCTGAGATAGGAAAGCACAAGTCTGAGCCTGTCTTGGAGAACTTAATGAAACCCAATCTGAAAATGGGGGCTCAAGTTATAGTTGAGTGGTAGTGTGTCCATGGGTTCAATCCCCAGTACTGCCAAAAAAGAAAAGAAAAAGATACACAGATGGCAATTAAGCATTGAAAAATACTTCATGTTATGTCATTAGAAAAATATAGATTAAGATCATAATGAAATTTTCCTATATGCTTAGTAGAACCACCCACATCTAGAACACTTCAACACCAGACATTGATGAGGATGGGGAACAAAATATATCCATAGAATGTACAACAACAGGAATAAACCTTAGTGTAAACTGTAATCTTTGGGTCGATGTAGATTTATCTCTTTTAACAAACATACCACTCTCATGGGGGATGTTAATGGAGGGAGGCAATGTATATGTGAGGATTGGAAGTATATGAAAAGCCTTTTGTCCTTTCTCTCAATTTTGTTGTGAATCCAAAATTCCTGCAAAGTACAGTCATAAAAATGTATTTGAAATGATACTTGAACCATTTTCATCAAATATGTTAATTAAAGTAAATGTTTAAAAACTCAAGTAGGTTTCTATTTATATAAAAGCCAGAAAAGGCAAACTAATCTATAGATCTGCAATTGGCTCGGGAGAAACCAGAGGGAGGAATTACAATGAGGCATGAGAACTCTTTCGAAGTGACAGATATGTTTAGTATCTTGATTGTGGTAGTGTTTACACATGTGCATATATATATATATATGTATTGGAACTTCTTAATGAACACTTTATGTACAACTTACTGCATAGCAGTTATGTCTATAAAGCTATAAAAACCAAAATTTTTGTTTTTACAATATTAAAAATTATGATAGAAAAGAAAGCTAATTCAAAGAAAAGTCTTTTCAAGAAACAGTTGCTGGAATAAAAAGAAAAAAAGAAGAAACAGTTTCTGAGTGTAGTGGCACATGCCAGTAATCCTAGTACTGTGCAGGCTGAGGCAAGATGATTGCCATGGATTTGAGGCAGCTTGTGCTGTGTAGTGAGTTCAGGGTCAGTTTGAACTACAACGCAAAACCCTGTTAAAAGAAAAAAAAAATGGTTCCAGAACAAAATTGATAGCCACATGAAAAAGAATAAAATTAGATCCCCTTCCTCACACCATATACAAAAATTAATTCAAATTGAATTGAAGAGCTAAAATTATAAAACTTTTAGGAAAAAATACAGGTATAAGTTTTTGCAATTTTGGATTAGGCAACAGTTGTTCAGAGAAGACATCAGAAGCATAACAAGTAACCACTGCAACAAAATAATGTCTCATTAAAACTAAGAATTGTGTTTCATAGGACACCATCAAGAAAGTGAAAAAAGCATCCACAGAATGGGAGATTTTTTTTTGTAAATTGTAAATATTAAAGGACTAATATCCAGAATATAAATAACTTTTACAATTTAACAAATAAAAAGAAATTCAGGTGTAGTTGCACAGGCTTGTAATCCTAACACTTGGGAGGTAGAGGCAGAAAGATCATGAATTCCAGGCCCAGCATGTAGGGCTATGTAGGGTGTTCAAGGGCAGCTTAATCTATGTAGGGAGACCCTCTCTTAATACCCCGTTCCCCAATCTTTTCTTGATTGGGGACTAAAATCAAACAAAATAAAACAGAATAAGGTAATCAAAATAAAACAATGAAAGTGATCCAGGACTTCAAAACAAGGTAATAGGAAATCAACAATGGTTACCATAATGTCTCTTGTTATCTTCAAAATAGCTGCCCATACCATCAGACATAATAAAACTAAACAAAATAGAACAGAATAAAATCAAACCAAACAAAATGAAAATGATATAGGACTTTAAAACAAGATAATAGAGAATTAACAATGGCTACCACTTGCAGAAGGAAATCTCCCCATAGTTGCTGTATTGTGTATGGTTAGCCTCTAAATAGATGCTCAGACTACTGGCTTTAGACCTACAAATTCAATCAAACAGTACAGGCATTAAGTTGTTTTTCTCCATAGCTATCATCTCAGCCTGTGTTTCTTTGAATCAGCCAGTTGCTTGGGCAGGCAGGCTTAGGTGGTGGATAAGGGGCTCAGCACTTCTTGTCTCCCAGCCCGCATGCCAGCTGCCTCACGGGAAGGGGTTGGCTTCTTCTTGGTTCTCTCCCCGGAATTCACCACTGCCTCTGGGGTTAGCTTTCAACCTATTTTTTATTTAAAGGAAAGAACACATTGTAAAAATATGCAAAAATTTGAATAGACATTTTCCCTCAGAATATATATAAATAGCTAAAGGGCACATAAAAGTGTACTGAGAGTGATTGTATGCACACCTATAATCCCAGAACCCTAGGAGTCTGAAGCAGGAAGATCAAAAGTTCCAGCCAATCCTGGGCAGCTTAGTGACTTACTAAGATTTTTCTAGATGAAAAGGGATGGGCTTGTAGCTCATTTTGAAGGCCCTAGGTCAGTGATGGCTAGCCTTTTGGAGTTTTCAGTGATAACAGCTTGCAGGCCATAGGTTTCCATCATGACCATAGGTTCATTCTTCAATGCCATTAAATTAATGAATAAAAAAATAAATATCTTAGTAATTTTATAAGAAATCAAAACTTTTGGCATTCAATGTCTATTTCCAATATAAACAATTAGGGTCATGTTCCATTCATGTTAGTCTATCAATATATGTATGTATTTTTTAAAATTAAAAAAAAATTTTTTTTGGTACCAGGGATCAAACTCATGATTACGTGCTTGCAAGGCAGGCACTTATGCTGCTGAGCTAAATCCCCAGCCCTATATGTATGTATTTAAGAGCAAATGGGCCGGGAAACCAAGCAAGCAGATTGCCTCCCTGTAAGTAGCTATGGCCTACAAGCTGTGGCCGCCTCAGGGTGAGAACCACCAGCGCCTCCTGAGATCTGCGCCATGTTGGAACTTAGGGCGCCGGGAAACCAAGCAACCAGCCCGCCTCCCTGGTAAGTAGCTGTGAGCCTACTGGCATGTGGGCTGAGAATCAAACGTTCCCCACCCTCCATTAGCAAATGGGAGCCAGAGGCCTGAGCAGCTCTTAGGAGGTTGACCATATGCAGTGTAGCAAATAGGGGTATTTCCTTCTACCATCTCTTTGAAGGCAAATATTTTTATCATTGTTTTGCTTTGTTCTGATTAATTGCACTGCTATATTCAATATTTTGTTTTGATAAGTTCTATAATGTTCTGTATTTCCTTTGATTTTGCTATACCTGATTGAAAAAACAACTATTGTGAAGATAATGAGATATGTACTATGGTACCTATTACTGTTATCCCAGTAACCTGCTGTGAAGTCCTGTACCAATTTCACCGCATTGTCTCAGTTGGCTTTGTTCTGGCTTGTTCTGTTGTATTTTATTACCTTCAAAATAATAATTTAAAAAAATTTTAAAAATACAACAAAGTAACAAAATACCTCCAAAAACTCCCAACTCCACCAAAGCTGATCCATGGGGAATGGATGAGGAGAAACTCAAAAACAAAACAACAGGATTATATAAGGTGATTAAAAAGTAAATAACAAAACAGATCAGTAAGGTACTGAGCAAGGTGAAACATGATATAACTAAACAGATAATGGACTTCAAAAGCAAAAGGAGGAAAAGAAAGTGCTCTAAAGGATATAACTGCATGTATGTTTAAGTGTATAGGATTCATAACCATGTTGCTAAGTTTTTGTTGGATCATTGAACAGAACTGTCTGCAGCCTCACTCTTTGAATGTCCACTTTGTATGCTTTAATTTTGTAACTTGAACAATTATGTCTAAGAAGACAATATGTAATTTATCAACTAGTGATTTCTTACTGTTTTTTTTGAAATTCTGTATTGTTTCTACCCTTTTTTCTGTTTTGCTTTTTTTCTCTTTAAATAAAATTTTTAAAAAAGAGTAAGTGGAATTGTTTAATACTGCAAAATACTTCTGTCTTCGTGCAATGGGCATAAATACCATGTTAACTTGTAGGTGTAATCAGAACCATGGATATGAAAAAGAAGAAAAAAAACTCTCAGCATTACCTGGGAATGGAACCTTGTTATGCAGGAATCCACTGTGTTTATTCTCTGTCAGAAGAAAGATTTGAGAATTTATTTTCTCTGACACAAGTGTTTTCACTGCTTAAGCCCACTGCACACACCAGAGTGCCAGTCGAGTTTTGTGGTGGCACAGTCACATTGCTATGGCATTTAGATGAAATCCTTTTTTGTTTTGTGAACACAGAACAACAGATTTGCAGATGTGCTGCTCTGGAGTCTGCACAAGTGCAAGTGTTTATGCATAGAAGTCTCATTTGTGCTGAGCAGCCTGGTGTTCTTCAGTAAGACCCTGGTAGGTACATTTGTGACCTGTAGAGACTCTGAGATGTGTTGCAGATGTTTTCACCCCATACTTAGGCCTTGCTTGGTCATCAGTCTCCTTTTTTGTTACTATATTTCCAACAGATGCCTGTTACATTTAACTTTGAGATTAAACAGAATGACACAGATAATTTTGAGATGAATCTTTTTTATTTTCCTTTTATGCTATGGCAGGAAGATTAAAATTTCTAGAACATAGTAGAAGAGAGCAAGGATGAATGATCTTGATATCCTTTCTTTTTAAAAATATTTTTAGTGCATATGAAGTTTATAAATTATTAGCATTTCAAAGTGGCATTTTCTTGCTTGCATGTAATATTTTAATCATATCTGTCCTCTTGGTGTGGTTTCTGCCAAGATATTTTTCCTCTAAGTCATTCATCATCTCATGGTATCTGAGAAATTGCTTTACTATAAAAATGATCTTGGCCCCATATCCACTGTCAAGGAGGAGTGTGAGTGAGAGACTTGTTGTACAACCTAGCCTATCAATGATGCTTATGGTTTATCTTGGCAATTTAAATGATATTATCTTAGTTTCCTGCTATTCCACAGTAATACCCTGACAGGGTTTATTATGGCTAGGAATGCTGTTATCAAGGCATCTTTGGTTAGTTGTTATTTAGGAGAGAGCTGTTACTGATTTGAGAGGTCAACAATCATGAGCAAGGAGCCATTTGATTCACTGAGATAGATATCTTTCTGTTACATAGAAACTTGTCTGTGTAGGTTGGTACTCTCTTAGTTGATTAAAATGTGCTTGTGTGTGAAGGTTTTTAAAAAGGAGCCCTCAGAATGTCTCCAAAGACTTGCTGTGACTCTGTATGCTCTTGGTGTGTAGTATGTGGTAGTTAAGAACATGAGCTCCAGACTCTGCATTTTCTGCCTCCACTCTGTCTTTGTGGCCCTGAGCAAGTTGATAAGGCTGTCCTTTGCCTGAATTTCTTTGCCTGGGAAAGGATAAAAGGAATATTTCAGTTAAGACTGTTGAGAGGAACTTAGGGCACTGGGAAAGCAAACAGCCAGCTCACCACACTGCTAAGTAGCTGTGGCCTGGCAAGCTGTGGCCACCCCAGGGCGAGAAGCATCAGCGTCTCCGGAGATCTGCATCATGTTGGAACTTAGGGCGCTGGGAAAACAACCAACCAGCTCACTGCCCTGGTAAGCGGCTGTGAGCTTACCAACGTGCCCCCCCCCCATTAACAACTGGGAGCCAGAGATCTGAGCATCTCTTGCGAGATTGACTATATGCAATATAGCAAATAAGGGGGATTTCCTTGTACCATCTCTTTGAAGGCAAATATTTTTTATCACTGTTTTGCTTTGTTCTGATTAATGGTATTGCTCTACTCAATATTGTGTTTTGATAAGTTCTGTAATGTTCTGTATTTCCTTTGATTTTGCTACACCTGATTGAAAGAACAGCTGTTGTGAAGAAGATGAGATATACTATGGTACCTATTACTGTTTCCTGGTAACCTGCTGTGAAGTTCTGTACCAATTTCACTACACTGTCTTGATTGGCTTTGTTGTCTTGTTCTGTGGTATTTTCCTACTTAAAAAAAAGACTGTTGAGAGAATTACTTGGTACTCATAAGGCATATAAAGCACTGAGTCAGTGCCTGGAACATAGTGAACATTTAATAGATCTTCTTCATAGCCAATTTGAAATCCTGGGTTCAGACCTCAGCACTGCAAAATATAAAACAAAGAACAAAACAAAAACCTGTAGGGAAAATATAAATGGAGTTGTGTGTTGGGCTACAGAAGAGATAGCAGTTTGAGATTAATGGGAAATCTTACGTTGGCGTTTGACCTGGACCTACCTACACTACTTGTACTCAACTCTTTTGAATGCATTAAGCAGTATTTTCCTCCCTCCTGAATGAAAGAGGGTATTTTAGACTTCTAGAATGACCTCTATTCTTCTTTGTCACTGCGTTGTGCTCTGTAAAGTATAATATTCCTTCTGAATTTTTAAAGCAGCACATGCTGCCATCAAGTGATAGCAAGATAAAGCTTTGGTGGTAGTTACAACTTGATCCTAGATGTTCCTCCAGAACCTCGTGCAGTAGTGGGGCTTTTTCAAAGGTGGCTGAATCTAGAGTCTGTGTTGCTGAAATTGATTCAGGATGCAGTGCTAGGATGGAGCTGAGTAGGATTAAGAGTGTGAGTGCTACCCACCTTAAGTACCCTAGATAAGACACAAAGATAGAGCTATGGTTGTCCGTTATTGATTTGCTACCTTCTGCCCACCATGAACTCTTTCTCCTCTGTGATGTCTGTCTGCTGTGACACCCTGCCTTGGAGCCAGCCAGTTTTGGACTGAAATCTCTATACACTGTGACCTAAAAATCCTTTCTCCTTGTAACTTTGGTTTTGGATATTTTGTCTCAGCAATGAGCAAAGTAAGAAAGTGATTTTCTCTAAAATTTTACAAAGTACTTCTTGGATAATTGTCTTTGTCTACCTATGCTAGCCTGATAGTTACCTTCCTTGGTAGACTTGATACTGCTTGACAAAGCAGACTATTACAGTTGGATTTTTCTTCTTTAGTCCCCTGTGTGGCTATTATTTTTATCCTCCACTTCCCCTATATCACACTGCAAATATTTTCATTGCTAAAGGCATGTCTTTATGGTTTCAAGGGCTCTGGTAGTTTTATTAAACTATGATTGTAACTCAGTCAAAACAAGTTGTAAGCATAAAACTGCCTTTTTGCCTCCCCCATCCACTAGCCAAGAGAAGTGGTGTTCTAATTTGACTTAGAGAAACTGATCCATAAATCCAGCCTTATTCCTAGGAATTTTTATTAGAGTTCTCAAATCTGAAGACAAGCTACATATCCATCATAACTTCTAATCTCTCCAGTGTTATTATTAGTGTAGGTTATTTGCTGGGTAGTTTTTATTAAGTAATTTCATAATAGTGGGATCATATATTTTTAAAAAGCAAAGACTTGGTCATATGCCCTGATTAATTTCAAGGAAGTTGGTATCTTTCTCCTCCTACCTTTTATGATGATCTAAGTTGTATATGTATATAGTATAAAAGGTCAGATTTCTACAAGACTAATAATAAGTAGCAGCATTCACCTACCCAACTTTCTCTAACAACCATGCCCCAGAGATGAACTACCTTCAACTTCTCTAGCTATTGTTTATGGTTATCTCATTGCTAAAGGCATGTGTTAGGTTTTATTCAAATGCTTCCTTCAGTGGAAGATGAAGGTTTTACTTCCGTAGGTGTGTGTGGTGGGCTACATTCCTAGCCCTTGTATTTTGAGATAGGATCTTACTAAATTGCCCAGCTGGCCTTGAACTTGTGGTCCTCTTGTCTCAGTCTCCTAAGTGGCTAGGATTACAGGGATGCACTACCATGCCTGGCTGATTTTTCCCTCTTCTTGTCCTCTTAATAAGGTAGGCTATGTAATTACTTCTAGTTAAATTAGTTAAATGACATTTTAGCATAATGGCTAAGAGGGCTCTCAGCTCAAATTCTAGCCTCAAAATCTTTTATATTTGTGTGATTATGAGTGGATTTTAAAATCTTAGTGCTTCAATTTCTTTAACTGAGTAGATGCTTCGTAGAATTACCAGGGTTATGAAGAGTCTTAATGGTATGGTTTGAATTTATCCCTCAAAGTTCTTGTGTTGAAAATTTAATACTGGACAGCTATTTTGAAGAGGATAAGAGACATTATGGCAGCCATTGTTGATTTTCCTATTGTCTGGTTTATTCTGTTTTGATGAGTTTTATACTATTTTGTTTTGTATGAATTCATTGTGTGTGAAGATACAGACAACTATTTAGAAGAAAACAAGAGACATGGTAGGCACTGTTGATCTCATGTTGTCTTGCTTTGAAATCTGTGTCACTTACATTGTTTTCTTCTGATCTGCTTTGTTCTGTTTTGCTATGTTTTGCTTTACCCTCTTTAAAATAAAAAGAAAAGAAAAGAAAAAGAAAATTCAATCCTCTGTGCAACAGTGTTGAGGGGTGGAACCTCTGGGAGGTGACATGAGGGCTCTGCCCTCTTCAGTGGATTAATGTTGCCATCAAGGGAGTGGGTTCCACATAAAGGGATGAGTTCTCTTTTCCCTGCCCGTCCGCATGTGATCCCTTCTGCTGTATTATAGCACAGCAAGAAGGTCTTCTTCAGCTGGTGCTGCTGGTCCCTTGATCTTGGACTGTTGATCTCTAGAACTGTTATAAATAAGTCACTTTTGTTATAAATGAACCAGTCTGTAGTACTGTAATTCTAACACACAGTGGGCTAAGGTAATAGTATAAATCTGTTAGAGTGTCTGGTGCGGTACATTTTAAAGAAATTCCAGCTCTCATCATCATCATCTTCATCCACAGGCTTCAAATATCTTCCTCTTCATTTAAAGGAAGAGTGTTTTGGTTACTTTATTCTCATTGCTGAGACAAAATACCCAGCACCCAAAATTAAGGAAGGAAAGGTTTATTTAGCTTAAAGTTTGTGGAGGTTTCAGTCCATAATCCACTAATCCAAGGCTGAGTGTCATGACACAGGGGCAACACTTCAAAGCAGCAGTGGACAGCAAGAGCAACAAGAACAAAAGGGGTTGGGGAGACAAGTCTCTTTTCCTACCTTATATTGAAAGCAAGCTACCCCACACCCTAACCCTAACCCTAACCCTGACCCCACCCCCACCCCCTCAGGTATTGCACACACTATCTTGGAGTCCTCCTCTGGCACTAGATGAGGATGTTTACAAAGTAAGGACCCTAACCCCCTGCTGAAGCACTTAAACTTCTAAACTTCTCAAGTTGATACAGTGAACAGCATCATAGAGCAGTAAGGGCTTGTCTTCACCCCAGGATGGAGAGTTGCTGAGTTGCTTGTTAAGCTTCTAGACTTCTCAAGCTGACACAGTGTATTAACCATAACAGTGAGGCTGGCGTGGCAGTTAAAGGGGGGCTGGTACTGCACACCTCTCCTGTGTCCCTGCCCAATAAGTTTATGTCATGGATAGTTAGAGAATTTGGACCTTTGGAGGATAGATCACTACTAGTGACCAGAGAAGCCCAGAGCACAGTCAGATTCTTCTACCAAAGCACCAATCAGATAGGTCCTGTTCCCTGGCGGTATCCTGAGGAGGTTAAGGCAGTTCTTGCTTTGATTTCATTGGGAAATCCCTGAATTGGGTCCAAGCCTAAGATATGAGGGAAGTTCCCTCTGACAAGTCTGCACACACAATGTCAGGATAGTTGTTTTTTAATTTGTTGTTGTTGGGTATGCTCGTGTTCTTTACAACACAGTGACTGACTTACTTTTTGAAATCTTTAAGATCCAATTTGCAAATGTGAGATATTTTCTCAGGAAAATTTTAGGGTGTGTTAAATTTCTTTGTTCTTTTTAAAGTAATGTTTTCCTGCAGGTCACCTCTAGTAGCATCAAAGCCCAGAAATGGTTTGAGATATTTTCTGGCTTGTCTTTCCCAAACAGTAATTTGTTCAAAATAGAAATTCAGAAAGTACCCCATGATATAGAAAACTTCTAAAAGGGAATTTAATATAAAGCAACTGTTTCTTCCCTAAGGAATTATTTTGCAAAAAGGAATTGGCTTTACATTCAGGCATATTGTTGGTTTCATTTTCAAACAAATTAATCATCTTTTTTCTCCACTCTCCAAACCATTTGATTTCCTTTATTCATAGATTCCGTGTCTGCCCTCCCTTCACTTTGTTACCTTGTCGGATCTCTTATTGTCCCTGTCTTCATTTTTTTACATCTAGTAATTGGAAGTTCTGTTGATCCACTATTCATATCCCCCAGCCTGTCCCCTGGGATGTTCCACTTTTAGTTCAGATCACTGTCAGTTGTCACTTGCTTCAGCCTTCCCCTATGGATAATCTCTTCAAAATGTTGCCGGAGTGTTTATTGACAACTCCATAATAGCTACCAATAGCTATTTCTTAGAATGACAGACAGTTTTGTGATGATCTGGCTGCATTCTTAGGGAACCCACTTGTGGTTACTAATTTTGCACATGCTCTTCCATTCACAAGACGTTCCACTATCCTTTTTCTCTATCCCTTACCTGACTTACAAGCCTCTTTTGTCTTTCAAGACAGTTTGCATGTTATCTAGGGAAAGAATATCTGACCACACCTTTCCCACATCCGGATTGGATACCCCTCCTAAGTGTTCCATAGTACATTGTTCACCTTGGTCATTTATCAGACCATCTAGTGCTGTTTCCTTGTTTGTTTCTCTTGAACAGAGCTTTTTGAAATTAGGGGTTTGAGATCCTCAAGTGCCCAACTTCCCTTTTAAAGAATACACGTTCTTATTTATTCTACATTTTTGTATGTCTAAAATGATGTGAAGAATACAAGAGAGAAGCATATAAGGCAAGGGTGTTGATAAGAAACTTGGATTTAGAGGGATAAGAACATGTGTAAATGTGCATATTTGTGCCTGTGTAAAGAAAATGCACAGAGTAAAAAATCTTGGGTCAGGTGGGGACCCGTTGAAAAGTGCCTGAGAAACACAGAGAGGGAGAACATAGTAGGACATTTTGGAGGAACTGGGTTCTGACATTCTCCTACATACAAAGGTATTTTAAGTAGCTTTGTTGGGTCTGTATCATCTAGAAGGGCTTCTAAATTGTTCTCCCATTTTTTTCTTTTTTTTTTTAATTTAAAGAAAAAAAATGAAACAGAAAGAGGATAGAAATAATACAAAATTTCAAAAAAAATTAAAAACAAAAACAAAAACCAGTAAGAAATCACTAGTTGACAATTACATATTTTCCTCCTAGAAGTAGTTGTTCAAGTTACAAAAGTAAAGCATACAAAGCAGACATTTAAACAGTAAGACTGCTATCAGCTCTGTTCATCTATCCAACAAAAACTTAGTATTATTATGGTCATCAATCCTACACACTCAAGCATACATGCAGTTATATCCTTTCCTTTCCTCTCTCTTTTTTTTATAATCACTATAATCAATTCTCGTAAACTGTTTAGAAGTCCTACACATGTATAAGTCTCTACATGCATACCTAGCCTTTCTGTATTAGAGGGAAAAACAAACCAAAACAAGCCAATAATACAAATTCCTAGAGAAACACAAAATGAGAAGGACATATAAAACCACAATACTAGGTGATCTACGGTAGTCACCATGATGTCTCCTGTTATTTTCAATAAAATTGTCTGTATCATCAGGCATAGTATAATTAAACTTAGTGGTACATAGCACTATTAATAAAAACTGAACATTGGAGACATTATAGGACTTCAAAGGCAGTTAATAATCAAACCAGAATGGGTATCCTATTGAATCCTGCCATCCCCAGAGTAGTTGCCCCTACTCCCAGACTTGACACCCTCAAGCATACCAGATTCGAATAAAATCAGTGAAGACAAAATAGTGATATAGCCAATCTTCTCTGCTACGCTATTTTTCTGTCATTGTTGTTTACTTTTCTCCTTTATTCCACTGTCTGCCCTGTTCATTGAGGCCTTTCTGCCATTGTTCCTGGAATCCTGGTGATTTTCTTCTCTCTCTCTAGAATGTCCTTCAGTATTCTTTTCAGGGTTGGATTGGTGGTCAGGAACTCCCCCAGTTCCTCTTTGTCATGGAAATATCTTATCTCTCCATTAATTTTGAGAGACAGTTTTGCAGGGTACATCAATCTGGGTTGGAGGTTATTTTCTTTCAGGGCTTGGAATATTTCACTCCAAGCTCTTCTTGATTTGATAGTTTACATTGAGAAGTCTGCTGTGATTTTGATGAGTTTTCCCTTATAGGTAATCTGTTTTTTTTCTCTGACTGCTTTTCTGTTCTTATGATGGATTTCTGGGATCCTGACTATTATATGTCTGGGTGTAGATCTGTTTTGGTTGTAGGTGGCTGGAGTTCTGTATGCCTCATATATCTGAACATCACTTCCTATGCTTGGGAAGTTTCCCTTAATTATTTCTGTGAATAGCTTTTTTATTTCATTTGTATTTGACCTGCTTCTTTGTTCACATTTTTTATTCTTAGGTTATAAACCCTCTTGTTGTCTTCTAGCCTTTGTATTGTTACTTCCTGGTTTCTTGTTATTTTTAAGAGATCCTTTCACGATCATATATTGCAAATCTATGTTCAAATTTTTAAAGTCTGTCTTTAGTTTCTGTTAAGAGGTTTTGCTAACTTTCAATGGAGTTTTTAATTTCCTGATATTCTTTTTGGATCTGTTTCATGTATTCTAGATTTTGTTTATATTCTTCATCAAAGGATTCTCTCCTTTCTCTAGGTTCCTCCATTCTTCCATTTGTATCTTCATGAAGAGTGCCCAGCATTTCTTTTATTAATCTTCTTATATCTTCCTTCACCTGAGTTAGAATTTCAGATTTAAATTTGTCAATGAGATCATGGAAGTATTTCTTTATTTCTGATGAGGCTGTGTCTGATATTGCATGTTTGCTGCCCTCAATCTCCTCTGTATTTACCTCTACTAGGCTTATTTTCCCTGGGTCAGTGGTTGAAGGCTTTTTGTTGTTTCTCTGTCTTGTCATGTTTCTGGTTTCTTTCAGACAAGTGAATGGTAGAGGTATCTGGACCTTTTCGCATTGCTTACAGTCCCTCTGCAGCTTACTGGCTAGGGGAGTGCTGCCCTCTCCTGTTTGTTGTTGATCTGTAAGGTGCATGCAAGGGTGGCCGTGCGGGCCGGCCCCTCCCCTCTCAACCAGTTCAGCATGTTAGTCTGTGCCCTGCGAATGTCATAGATTCAGGACAGCCTCGTTCCTGGCTATCAGGTCCCAACCAGGGGCATGGCTCAGCCTAAGCAGATTCCACCAATCCACTTTGGGCCAGGAGCTGCCGACGGAAGCCGCCTCAGCTGTTGATTCAAGCCTGTCCTGCCCAAATCCAATATGTCATCCAGCTGGTCACCCTGCTCTGGGGAACCCAGTTCCCAGCACTCACCAAAGTTCATGCAGCTCCGCTGACCATCTCCATTCCCTGTTGCAGTGCCTCCTCCTGTCAAGGGTCTTGAGCTCAGCAATCCCCGCTCTCAGCAGAGCTGTGACCTCAGCTTGATTGTGAGTTGCCCGACTCTAAGATGCACCCAGCACAGCTACTGGAGTGTGCCCAGCTCCAGCCCTCTGTCCACACTTCTTCTTCTTCTTTTTTTTTTTTTTGACTTTTTTTTTTTCCCCTCAGTTTCTTCCTGGATTTCGTCTGGTCTTCTCCATGGTGTCAGATTCTAGCATCTGAGTTGTTTTTCTCAGAGAGGTCTCTATCGTGCTACAGTTCAATTGGCCATCTTGGATCTTTTCTCCCATTTCTAAAAGGTTCCCCAGCTTAGGTGTGCTGACAAGAAGTTATCAGAGCAGTGTGATTGTTTATAAGGGGGATGGACCAAGCCGGTCTTTGGGCCAGACATTTAAAAATCTAGAGGCTTCCACTTAAATAGCTCAGCACTGTTAGTCAAAGCATTTAACCTTTGGGTTCCTACTGCTTCACTAGGGCTTGCTTTGAAGATTGAATGAAGTGATGAATATTACCTGCCAAGTGGCAGGTGATCAATAAATGTTTTCTTTTTCTCCTTCAATGAGAAGACATTTGCTCTGAGTATGCTTTAGTGTTCTTGAGCATTATTAGTGGTAGTTTTCATTCTTGTTCTAGCTTCCCCCCACATGGTTCCTGCAGTTAAGAGGTGACACTTCACCATGGGGAAGAGGAGGTGAACAGAAAATTGATGTTTGAAAAAGGCCTAATTAAAGAAATATTTTTTCTTGATGGTGGAGAATTTAAAATACATCATGGGGTTTATGAAGAAACAAGTGAATAAAGTTGATTAGACAAGATTGGGGGTACATGCCTATAATGCCAACTAATTAGGAGCCTGAGGTAGGAGGATTGCAAGTCTGAGGCCACCTTAAAACTTAGAATCTATCTTGGAATTTTAAAAAATAGAATAAATAGGACGGAAGATGTAGCTCAGTGCTAGTGCTCTTGTCTAGCATGTGTGAGGCCCTAGGTTCAATCCCCAGTATTATAAAAAAATTTAAAACAAATCAAAACCAAATCAGTTGAGTATTTCATCTGTGTTTTGGAGAATATTTTTCAAAACCTGATATAAGAACTTAATAAAAATTCTTTTCTATTAACTGTTTCCCTGCTATAGGCCATCAATTTTGTTACTACTTCAAAGATGAAACAATTATAGTAGTAATAGGATTATATGTGTATTAATTTATGCTGCCTCATTCCACAAAGGATTTTATATGATTTTTCAGAAACATAAAACATTACACAAATAAAATATTAAGATAGGAATAGAAAATAAATTGAAAATAGACATGGTATGTGGTGTTAAGACTGGGATTGGACTGAGGGGTGTCTTCTACTTTGAACAGTGGTAAGGTTAGAATATATTTAGTATTCTTTTAGAATGAATTTAATTCTGGAAATGCTAGGCAAGGAACTTTGCTAGAAGCCTCAATTGTGAACCTGGGTTTGGAGTAGGGAAAAAAATCTCCCCAACTGAAGACCATTTGTGTACTGCTGTGAATTTTCAACAGATGTGTAGGTGAGCCCAGAAGTTCAGCAGTTGATAGGGGTTTGGTATATTGTGATTCTTGTTTTTTAAACCTTAGGCTTTCTTATTGTTCATATTATAGGAGTAGTATAACATACACAATTCAAGAAATCTCTGTAATTGTTAGAGCTCAGCTACTTTAGTATTTTCTGGGTGATATGAATAGTTACAAGTTAATAGAGATGTTGGTCTCTCAGCCATTCCCTGAACCATTACCCCCAACCATGAGCAGCCTTGTCCGTTTTACCTCAGCAGGATGTCAAGTGTTTTAGTTTAGTTTTGTTTTGTTTTTGTAAGCCATGACCTGAAAGATATTATAAAACAAAACTTTAGTTAACTTTAAATTTGTATGAATATAGTATCACTTTAAGGTTCTTTTGTAGTCTTAATAGTATAAACAAAACAAAATAGTATGATTATTTGAAGAACTATTTAGTCTCAAATTATAAATTCATTTCTCTTATTTTTTAATCTTTCTGAGATGATAAGTAGAAGACTTCAGATTTTTCACTTTTGGAATAAAAGGTTAAAGAGAGGTAAGGGAGAAGGCTGGAATGACCCAGGCGTGATAATGGAATAGAGTTGGAAGTATGAGGCAAATTCATTTTTAACTTAATAGAGATACTGACAGTTACCTATAGAAAATATGTACTTATGTAGATGTATGGTAAACAGCAGCTAGCATGTTTTTCCTAGCTTTGTTAGCTGAGAGGACCCCAAAACAATGACAGTCTTGTAGCATAAGTACACCTAGCATTCAGACCGTGGTTGCTAATATCATTCTGTGGTAAAAATAAGCCAAGCTTCTTGAAGAAAGAGCTGGTTATAAGACTGAAAATGTCTTTGAATATAATCTAAAGAGATCAATAAATATTTATGAGTCCACTCTAATATGAATAAAGATGCAGTAAATAGACACAGGAGAATCTCCCACACAGAGGAACTCCAAATAATTTATGTAGGTAGGTCATAAATTATGTAGATTCCTTCTCAAGGAGTAGAGCATAGTTATCTACTCCTCAACTGTGAGCTGTGCTTCATTACTTCCTCCTCAGGAGTATAGTATGAAAGATGGGAGAGAGAGAAGTCAAGATGGCCAATCACTGAGCAACAAAATACAAAGCCTCCCGGAAGAAACAACTCATATGCCAGAATAAAACACCCTGGAGAGACCCAGACAGAGGGAGATGGATCCTCTTGACACAGGAAGAAATTAAAATGTAAAAAATCTCATCAAATACTCAGGACTACAACTGAAACAGCTAAAAATTACAGGACACAGCGTTTTCATTCATGGCAACCTGCCAAGTTTGCAACAGCCTGAATCCATGCCAGCTGGCAGAGCTGCCCAAACTCATTCCCACTGCCACTCACAGGAACCACAGCAGCGCTGAAGTTGGGGGTTGGTGAGCCCAACAGAGAGCAGAGCTGGTAAAGAGACCTTCATTAAATCCATGGTCAGTGCTGGGAATGAGACCCCCCCCCCGCAACGGGAAGGGCACGACCAAATGGACAACATGTTGGAATCAGGTGAGAGGAGCCTGAACTGGGAGTAACAGTGAGTTCAGTTGGTTCCTCCCTCCCCAAAGCAGATTCGTGGGATTTGCTTGGACTGGGCTGTGCCTCTGGTTGGGACCCAATGAGCTGTTCCAAGTTGATTCCTTAAAAATAACAAGAAAACAGGCAGTAACAATACAAAGGCTAGAAGATAACAACAGAATCTACAATTTAAGAATGAGAAACGTGAACAAAGAAGCAGGAATACATACAGGTGAATTACAAAGGCTATTCATGGAAATAATTAAGGAAAACTTCGCAAGCATGGGAAAAGAAAATGACATTTGGTTATGTGAGGCATACAGAACTCCAGCCACCTACAACCAAAACAAAGCTACACCCAGACGTATAATAATCAAGATCCCAGAAATTCAATATAAAAACAGAATATTAAAAGCCATCAGAGAAAAGAAACAGATTACCTATAAAGGTAAGCCCATCAGGATCACAGCTGACTTCTTGACACAGACCATCAGATCAAGAAGAGCTTGGAGTGAAGTATTCCAACCCCTGAAAGAAAATAACCTCCAGCCCAGATTGATGTACCCTGCAAAACTGTCACTAGAAATTAATGGAGAAACAAGATGCTTCCATGACAAAGAGGAACTGGGGGAGTTTGTGACCATCAATCCAATCCTACAGAGAATACTGAAGGACATTCTAGAGAGAGAGAAAAAAAATACCAGGATTTTAGAAACAGTGGCAGAAAGGCCTCAATGAGTGGGGCAGGCAGTAGAATGAAGGAGAAAATTAGACAAACAAAGGCAGAAAACTAGCAGAGCAGAAATGAGGCAGAAAAGATTGGCTAGAATCTCTAACATAGATGGCCTTGATACACTATGTTGTTAATAGTGCACCAGGATTTAAAACCACATTACTCACATTACTCTGCTTAGCTGTATTATATTCTGTTCCAGTCATTCTACCTGTACTAGATTTGAGGGCACAGACAGTAATCCCAAAAATAACGGAATATAGTATGGCAATCATCCTTAATTTCCTATTAACTTAATCTAAATCTCTATAAAACCTACATTGTTCTACCATGACTGATTGTAATCTAATCTGTTTTGTTAGATCACTGTTTTGTATTGATAGATTTTATTCAAAGCTATTATGATTGATAGTATTATGTCTGAGAGTATAGGCAACTGCACTTAAAATGATAAGATCCACTGGAATATCCAATATAATTTGATTATTACCTGCCTTTGAAGTTGTATGCTGTCTACAATGTTTTATTTTTACTAATATTGTTATGTACTGCTATATTCAATTATGCCTGATGATATAGACAATTCTATTGAAGATAATAAGAAACAACACAGTAATCATTGTAGATCATCTTGTACTGTGGTTTTATATGACTTTTTGGTTTCATGTTTTTATAGGAATTTGTTTTGTTCTGTCTTGCTAAGTTTTGTTTTTCCCTCTAATACAGAAAGGATAGAAATAACGTAGAGATTCATGCATGCGTAGCTGTTTACACTCTCACTGTTTGGCTATCTACTTTGTATGCTTTAATTTTGTAACTTGAACAACTATTTCTAAGAGGACAATATGTAATTTATCGACTAGTGATTTCTTATTATCTTTTTTTTAAATTCTGTATTATCTCTACCCTTTACATGCTTTTCTCTTTAAATAAAAAAATTAAAAAAAAAAAGATGGGAGTAGGCAACTTCACAGTGGAACTTGACACATACTTCCTCCACCAGGTTTATTGAGAGTGATACGCTATGTTGACAGGACATATTCCTGATATGATGGGACAAAGGGCACTTAACTCCTGTAGTTTCCATTCCAAAGTACTCAGTTTCAGATTACTCATGAGAAGAACATCAGATAAATTCCACGGAGGGACATGCTAAAAATGCCTGGTAAGTATTTCTCAGTGTTGTCAAAGTCCTCAAAAACAGAAGAAGACTGAGCACAGCATGTAGCATATGCTTGTATTCTTAGTACTCTGGAAGACTGAGACAAGAGGATTGCAGGATTGGATCCAGCCTGGGCAATTTAGCAATTCAGTGAAACTCTGCCTCCAAATAAAAACCTCAGCAGTGGAGTGTTTGCCTGACATGATCCAGATCTTGGGCTTATCTTCAGCGTAACTTCCTTAACTGCACACATCAGAAGATGCTTCTCAGTATTCAGAAATGATGAAAGGGTGATAATAAAAAGTTTTTTTTATTGTATTTTTATTTGATGTTTTAAAGAGAATTATTAATCATATAAAGAGAAAGCTTAATTCCAGAGCAATGAAATATGTAGGATTTTAAGATTCCAATTTTGCACAGTATTCTCTAATTTACAAAATGAGCTATGTAAGGAAAGGGATTTGAGGTTGTTTTTCTTATTTTTAGGCTTTTTTTTTAAATGAAGCTATCTCTTATAGAACAACTTTTTCAGAATATGAAAAATAACTTTGGCATCTTTAAAAAAATTTTTTTTTGAGTTTCCCCGATGCTAGCGTAAGAACCCAGGGCCATGGAGCACTCTATGCCTGAACTGTACCCTAACCCCCCACTTTGATCATTCAGTGTTTCAAATAAACAGAGTATCTAGGGAATAGCATAACAGATGCATTTTCTGATTACTGCTCACCACTCAGATCTTAGTGTTTTTCTCGTTTTGTAAAAGATAAACATGACCAACTCAACTGTCATTCCCTTTGTGCCTTTCTCTATTTCTGATCCCTTCATCTATGCCTTCTCAGAGGTAATCATATCCTGACTTTGTTATTATTTTCATCATATCTAATACTACCTGTAACTATTTATGACTACTTATGTGAGAATTCATATTCCACTGTGCATTAGCACCAGCATTTCTTTCTTTCTTCTGTTGCTGATGGGATCTTGGTTGTTTCCACTTTCTTGTTACAGATGATGTATCAGTGAACATCCTTACTCATGTTTGCATGTGCACATGGTCAGAGCTTCTCTTGAGTATACACCCAGGAATGAAATTGCTAGAATGTGGGATATGTATTTTTTCAGTTTTTCTAGATGTTTCCAAATTGTCTTTCCAATTTATGTTGGAAGGTATGAGAGTTCCAGTTCCCTATTGCCTCATTAAAACTAGGTACAGTTAGAGTTTTTAATTTTTGCCAAATTGTGATATGTTATTTTAGTTTGCATTTTCCTAAGTACTAGTGAGCATCTTTGCAAATGTTAATTGGCCATTGGATTTTCTTTTCTGAATGTTTCCTCCTGAGTCTCTTGGCCTATATTTCTATTGTCTCTTATTTATAGTCTAGCTTACATTCACAAGATGAGAATAATTTGTTGTATGCATTGCAATGATTTCTCATTCTATGGTTGATTCTTTTTACTTTCAGTATTATGTTGCATAAAAGTTGTAAGTTATATAGAAGGCAGATTTTATTCATGTTTTCCTGAATTCATGACTCATGTTTTGAAGAAATAATTTTCTGCTGTGAGAGAAGATTCTTAAATTTTCCTTTGAGATCCCTGAAAATTTCCCCAAAATTAGCTCTTTAAATCTGGAGTGAAAAGCTTTCTCTCTCTCTCTTGGATTTTTGTGCGTGTTGCTATGCTGGGGACTGAACCCAGGGCTTTCTAGCATGTTAGATAGCACAGTACCACTGAGCTGCCTCCCTAGCCTTAAGGGACTCTTTTGTATTTCAGCGAGTGTCTTTATTTGTATTCAGGACTTCTAATTTTTTAAATATATATGTTCTTGTTTCATTGTTGCTCATTTGTTTCCTAATTTCTTGATCTTTAAAATGAAAATTAGTTACTTAATTTTTTAAAAATCCAAGTATATACATTTTAGAATTACTATTCTAATTCAGTCTGGTCTATGAAATTATTCTAATTCAGACTGGTCTATTCTAATTCAGACTGGTCTATGAAATTTATTTCATCTGGACTATTTTCTAATTGTTGATTTGTTGGCTAGCTTTCATAGCATTGGTTTGCTTTAGTGTTTTAGAATTGAATTTACAGATCATTCTGAGTGGAAGTTACATCATTTTGTTTGTTTTAGTCTTTGTCTTCTCACCCTCCCTCCTTCATGGTTTGTGCTGTCTTTCGTGGTTTCTTCCACCTGACTTTGAGTGCCTGATTTTTAAGTGTTTGTCCCACAATAATACTGAAATTTTCTGACTCAGCTAAAGGCAGTGCAGGATCCTTGTTTCAGGCACTGGTCTGGCTCCCAGCAGCTGTAACTTCCTAAATCTTTTACTCAGTGTAGAAACTCCATATATCATCCAGTTTCCTCTGCCTCCTGCCTGCTCTTATAAAGTGTGGGGAGTTCTAGCTCCAACCTCAGCTTGCTTTTTTTCCTGTCCTGCCAGGGAGCATTTTTAGTGCTTTTTACTCTTAAGTTCCCAGTGTGTTCTTGACCTAGAGTTCTGAAGACCTGCTTTGTTTTTCTGGTGTTTTGTTTTGGTACCAGGAATTGAACTCACAACCTCGCACTTGGCAGGCTGTACCGCTGAGCTGTATCCCTGGCCCTTTCCCACTCTCAGGCTTGCTTTGTTTTAATTTACAACTCTAATGGTCAGCAGTGTTGAACATTTTTTCATGTGTTATTGGACATTTGTGTTTTTTCCAAGATTGATTTGTTCCCCATTTTTTGATTGAGTCTTTTATTTTGGGGGAAGAGTTCTTATTTTTTGGAGGTTTTTTTTTTTTTTAATATATTCTAGAAGTTAGTCCTCTGAGAAATAGCTGGCAAAATTTTTTCCCATTCTGTTGGTTGTCTCTTCACTGTGTTGTTTACTTTGCCATGCAGAAGGCTCCCATTTGTTAATTCTTAGTATTATTTCTGTGCTGCTGGGGTTCTATTTAGAAAGTCCTCATCTGTGCCTGTGTCTTCAAGAGTTTTATCTTTTATCTTCCAGCAGATTGTTTCTGTTTTAACATTTAGACCTTCGATCCAGTTTGTTTTACTTTAGTACGTGGTGTGAGATATAGGAGTCTAGATGTAATCTTGTTCCATATGGAGAGCCAGTTTTCCCAGCACCATTTATTAAAGAGGCTCTTTTCCAGTGTATGTCTTTGGCCACTTTGTCAGAGATCAAGTAGATGAATGTGCCTGGGGTTGTTTCTGCTTCCTTTATTCTCTTCCATCGATCCACATATCTGTTTCTGTGCTACTATGTGCTTTTTTTTTTTTTTTCTAATCACTGTAGCTCTGTAAGATAACCTCAAATCCAGGATTCTGATTCCTTCTGCTTTGCTCTTGTTACACAGGATTTCTTTTGCTGTTTTAGGTCTCTTATGGTTTCACATGAATTTCAGGATTATTTTCTCTACATCTGTGAGGAATGATGTTGCTATTTTGATTGGGATTGTGTTAAATTTATTTATCAATTTTGGAAGTAGAGTCACCTGACTCCCTTGGTTTAGCCTATTCAGGCATATGTGATGCCTTTCCATTTTCTAAGGTCTTCTTTGACCTCCTGTTTTAGAGTTGCTTCCATTGTAGTGGTCTTTCACTTCCTTGGCTAAGTTAATTCGTAAGTATTTAATTTTTCTTGATGCTATTGTGAATAGTGTTGTTTTCCCATTTTTTTCTCAGTAAGTTCATTTTTGTTGTATAGGAATGCTATTGATTTTGTATCCTGGTGATATTGCTAATTTGGCTGTTAATTCTATGAGTCTTTTGGTGGAATTTCTTGGGTCTTCTCTCATATCTTCTGAAAATAATACTTTAACTTCATCCTTTTCTATATGCATGCCTTTTATTCCTTTCTCTTTTCTGATTGGTCTGGCTAATGTTTTAAGGACTATGGTGTACAAGAGTGGTAACAGTGGACATCCTCGTCTTGTTCCTGATGTTAAAGGAGAGAGGCTTCCAGTTTTTCTCCATTTAATATGATGTTGGCAGTAGATTGGTCATAAATGGTTTTTATCAGAGTGAGATAAGGTCTTTGTAATACTTTTCTCTTCAGGGTTTTTAATCATGAGTGACTGTTAGATTTTTGTCAAAGGCTTTTTCTTGTGTCTGTTGAGATGTGTGATTTTTGCCTTTCTTCTGTTTTATGTGATGAATTACATTTATTGACTTGCATATGTTGTACTATTCTTGCATCGTTGGAATGAAGCCTAACTTGGTCATGGTACATGATCTTTTTTGATAACTTGTGGCATTCTGTTTGCCAGTATCTTGTTGAGAATTTTTATATCTATATTCACTAGAGAGATTGGCCCTTATTTCTCTTTTTTGGTTGGATTATTGTCTGGTTTTGGGATCAGGGAAATGCTAGCTTCCAAGAATGATTTTGAGAGTATGCCTTCCCTCTTGATTATATTAAAGAGTGTGAAGATTGTTGATGTCAGATTTTTCCTGACGTTCTTGTTGCATTTGACAGTGAATCTAAGATTTTCCTGGTTGGTAGGTTTTCTATTACTCTTTAGTTTCATTGCCTGTTATTGGATTATTCACAATTTTTATATCTTCTTGTTTTAGTTTTGATAATTCATTTGTATTTCTTCTGAGTTCTACAGTTTTTTGGCAGATAAGTTTGTGATGTAATTGTCACTAAGTTTTTGGATTTTGACAAGTGTCTGTTGTGGTCTCGCCTTTTTTACTTCTAATTGCATTGATTTATATCTTTTCTTTCTGTTTTTTGGTAAGCTATAGGAAGAGTTTGCCTATTTTGTTTATCTTTCAAAGAGCCAGCTCTCTGATTCACTGACTGTTTATATTGTTCTTTTAGATTTAATTTCATTGATTTCTGTTCTGGTCTTTATAATTCTTTTCCTTGTGCAAGTTCTGGGTGTATTTTATTTTATTTTTTTTAAGAAAACAATTCCATTTTTAATATCATCCAGAAGAAAATTTATATAGGAATAAATTTAACCAAAGATGGAAAGGATTCGTTTATACACTGAAAACTACAAAATATTGCTGAAAGACATTAAGTCCTAAATAAATGGAAAAACAGATTGCGTTTATGGGTTGGAGACTTAATGTTCTTGGAATGGCAATATTACCTCAATTTTTCAATGCAGTGCCTATGAAAATTGCAGTGACTTTTTTGGGTGGTATTGGAGATTGAAACCAAGCCCTTCACAATGAGCCACACCATCCTTTTGGTTTTGAGACAAAAGTGAAATTTCACTAAGTGAAACTGACCAGGCTGGGCTCAGACTTTCTTCTGCCTTAGTCCCCAGAGTGCTGGGATTACAGATATGGGCCACCATACTTAGTTCTAGTGGGATTCTTTTTTTTTTTCCCCAGAAATTGAAAAGCTGGTTCTTGAATTCGTATGGAATTGTAAGGTGTTATGAACATCCAGAACAATATTGAAAAGAGTAAATTTAGAGGACTAACAGTTCTGTTTGTTTTTTGTAGTATGGAGGATCAAACTTGGGGCCTTGTGCAAGCCAAGTAAGTGCTCTACTATGGAACTAGCCCTCTTTGAGTTTTTATTTTGAGAGGAGTAGTCTCATTAAGTCTCTAAATTACCCAAGCAATTCTTCTCTTCCTTCTCTTTCTCTTCTGCTTCTATCCCCCCACCCCAGGGCCAGGAAATTGAACCCAGGGCCTAGTTCATGCTAGGCAAGTACTCTGCCACCAAGCTATATCCCCAGCCTCAGGAACACGACTTTAATCTCAGGAAGCCTCGTCTCCTCTTCCCAGGCACCATTCTTACAGACTTACCTCTGCAGGCCTCCCGGTAGCTCCTCTTGTTCCCCTTGCAACACCCTTGTTTGTCTGGCGTGGAGACTTTCTCTAAAATCTCTGCCCTCCTTCCCCACCCTAGCTCCCCTTGCAGTAGGTTTGGCCCTGCCTTTTCTTTGCTGGGGTTAGAGAAGGGCCTGAGACCAAATAGGTGCCTCAGCAGCATGGAAGAGGGCAATGGAATCATCAGTAGCAGTTGGGGTTCCTTACCTGGGGTAGTTTGGAAGCCCAGAGAAACGAGTTGCTCTATACACTTAAGCTAACCCTGACTCACAGGGAAGTAACTTCAAAATAGCTTTCATAACCTATTGGCCACCTAAGTTTTGGTTTAGATTGTTCTTACTTTTCTAAGACCTTGAGATATATAATGAAGTTATTTATTTGAGCTTGTTATATTTTTCTGTGTGGGCATTCCCTTTAGGACTGCCTTCATTTTGTCCCACAAGTTCTAGTATGTTATACTGCCATTACTTAAGTCTAGAGACTGTCTTATTTCTTCTGTGACCTATTCCTTAATGTGTTCTGTGTTTATTCAAGAATGTGTTGTTTGATTTCCATATATTTGCATATTTCTATGAGGTTTTTTTGCCATTGATTTCTAGCGGCACTATAACCTGATAATATCATGATAAAATTTTATTCTTTTGCATTTACTTAAGCATGCATTTTTAGCTAGTGAATAGTCTATTTTGGAGAAATTACCATGTGCTGCCAAGAAGAATGTGCGTGTTGTTGTTGTTGGGTGGAACACTCTGTGAATGTCTATTAAGTCCATTTGTTCAAAGGTTTGGTTTAATTCTGATATTTCTTTGTTAGTTTAATTGACCTGTCTGTGATAGTGGGTATATCAAGGTCCTACACTATAATTGTATTGATGTGGATCTGATCTTTTATGGTCCACTAGGGTTTGTTTTATGAAGTTGGGTGCATCTCTTCCTGTTGACTAGTTCCATTGACCAATATGTAATGTACTTGTCTCTTTTGATCAGCTTTGTTTGAACATAGAATAACCAGCCCTGATTGTTTCCAGGTTGCTTGTCCATGGAATATTGTTGTTCATACCTTTATGTTTAGTCTATGAATTTCTTTTTGTGTTAGATGTGTTTCTTGTATACAGCACACAGTTAGATTTTATTTCTTGATTCATTCTGCTGATCTGTGTCTTTTGATTGGCTAATTGAGTCCATTCACATTTATATTTATAATTGGCAGGTATTGGCTTATTGCTGTCATTGTATTCTTTGTTGCTGCTTTGCTTTTACTTAATTGCTAGCCCTACTTGATATATTCATTCTGTTCAATCTTTTGACATGGTTAGCTTCATTTTCTCTTTCTAGGATGTCCCTGGGAATTTTTTTGAAGTGTTGGCTTGGTGATCATGCATTTCCTTAGGTACTCTTTATTGTGGAAACCTCTTATTTCTCTTGTCAATTTTGAGGGGAAAAACAGGAGGGATAGGGAATAAAAAAAAGGAATTGAGATGTGTTATATATGAACCAACTCCATGCAAGGAATGTAAACATTGTGTTAAGCAGATATATAGGAAAAAGAGGAAGATCAAGAGATGGGTGGAGGGGGAGTGGAAGAAAGGTATTAAAATATGTTATGGAAGTTGGGCATGGTGACACATGCATGTAATCCCAGCACTCAGGAGGCTGAGGCAGGAGGATAGCTGTGAGTTCAAGATCAGCCTGGGCTGCATAGTGAGTTCAAGGCCAGCCTGCATCACTACATAATGAGACTCTGCCTCAAAAATAAAAAAGAAAAAAGAGAGAGAGAGAGAAAGATATGTTATATACATATACCAACTTTGAATGTAACATGTATAATAAACATGCACTAATAAACTTTTTAAAAGTTGAAAGATAATTTTACAAGATATATCAATCTGGGTTAGAAGTTAGTTTTTTTAGGGCTTGAAATAATTCATTCTAAGCTCTCTTTGCCTTTAATGTTTGTGTTGAGAAGGCTGTTATAATTCTGATAAATTTTTCTTTATAGGTGATTTCTTGTTTCTAACAGCTTTTAAAATACTCTTCTTATGTTTGACTTTTGGTGTTTTAATTATTCTGTGGCATTGTGTTGTCAGAGTTTACAAGGGAAAGGACTTAATACAGGACACATAATTCATAAGATCGTATATTTTAGAATATTCACCCAGAGAGTCAAATGCAAAAGATTATGGAGAGATCTGTCTACATACTAGACCCAAAAAATCCATCTGAGGGCCTGGATCCAATGGCAGTAATCTGCTTGAGTCCAGCCGAAGACCATGACAATGTCTCATGCAAGTCTGTTTCGTGGCTCTGCTCTGGGAAGGCCCAAAGGTCAGTGGTGGAAGCTAGAACAACTGTGCCAGCAAGCCGAAGGATCTGCACTGGAGCCAGGATACGATATTCAAAGAAAGAACAAGAGCTCCCTGCAAAAGAACCAAAGCCAGCCGCGGCAGCAGTGAGGTCCTCGGCTCTTCCAATGATGAGAACAGCTGAGTTCATATCAGGAAAGCCAGAACAGCACACTTCTCCAGGATAATCAACAGCTCCACCTCTTCTCCAGTTTTCTGTTTCTTATGCTGTTGGCAACAATCCTCAGGTGGGCCTTCCACACCCACCACCACGCTGATTCAGTTCAGCTGGGTGTTACAAGTTGAGCACCGGTAGTAGTCAAGCCATGAACGTTTTCTATTTCTTATATATACAGGTTTTTTAAATGCCCTTTTTACTGTCTTCTGATTTTTCATTCATTCCAATTACTCTTATGTTAGTCGTCTTTGAGTCATCTCCAGCAGTTGGATCCATTTTTCATGTTCTCTTTTCTAAGGTATCTTTTATTAACCAATCACTAACCACAGCTCTGTTTTGTAGATCTGACACTCTGTCCTCACATTGGTCATTTCTACAGCCTGTACATTCAGTTGTATTTTTTATCTGCTGGATTTATTTTTTTAATTTAAAATAACAGCCTTTTTAAATTAAAATTTGCATACTACACAATATACAAACTTGAAGTATAAGATTCTGTATCTTTTAACACATGGACAGAGTTGTATGACTATGACCACAATCAAATTTAGGTCATTTTTGTTATCTTAAAGCAAAGCACTGCACCCACTGGCTACTGGAGATCATGCAGGAGAGAAAAGCTGGGAGGAAAACGCCCCCGTTTGGCTCTGTGGCTCTCCCCACAAGAGCCCCAGTGCCGCAGTGAATCTGATGAACCGAGAGTGTGGCATCCCCCAGAAGAAGGGAACTCCCTGGGAAAGAGGCTTCAAGCTGCAGTGCTTTTCAGAGAAGATTATGCAGCCTCCTCCTCTCTACCAAAGTGTACTGTTTGAGCCGCCTGTCTTCCACCCAGATGTGCACCCCTCCCTCAGCACAGCGTGCCTGTCCATCCTGGAGGAGAGTGAAACCTGGAGGCCAGCCGTGACAGGCAAACAGATCTTATCAGGGCTTCAGGAACTTCTCAGTGGAAATAGCCTAGTTAGAGGTCAAGCAGAGCCCTGCAGGATCTTTAAACAGAATATGAGAAACGGGTTCAAGCACAAGCCAAGTTCGTGTCCTTGTAAGCAGTGGCCCTGTGAGTGTGCACCAAGGAAGGGATTGGTCTGGCGGGAACTCAAACCTTCAGCTAATCTCCAGTCACTCAGACAGTCACCAGCTGCCGGGAGGGCTGGGTGGCTGTCATCTCCACTCCCACCTCTGGCATACAGTTTCCATCCACGGAATCACCCTGTTTTCATACAGGCTGTCTTGGTGTAGTCTTCTATAATTTTTGTTTGTTTTTCTGTTTGTCTTTTTGGGACAGCATTTCGCTATGCATTCAGGCTGAGCTTAAACTCCACTTTGTAGCCCAGGCTCTCCTCTAACTCACAGCAGTCCTCCTGCCTCACCCTCCTGAGTGCTGGGCTTGTAGGCCTGTGCCACCACGCCGGGCCTTGAAATTGTATTGTTATGTAAAACTTGCTTTTAATATTGATGTTAGTATTCAACTGCTGTAAAATTATAAACTTTTATAATTTTCTAGGGTAAATCCCCTAGAAAAAGCTAGTTGTCTGCTCTCCAAAGCAGGCACGCTTCATGACACTTGGTTGTCCGTAGCCTCCAGCTTCTTGTACAAGAAGAAAATCACCTGCCCCTGTTGCTCCTCATCCATTCTCAGAACCTGGGTTGTGCTGCTTATGAGCTTCGGAACCAAATTCAGCTAGCTTCTGAATTCTAATCACTTCCTTTGTGTTTATATGGCTTTTTGTCTGTGTTGCTATTTAGAGTAAATAAGCTATATTTAAAAAAAAAACTTTATGGACTCCTTTTGTATGCTGAGTGTCCATCTTCCACATCTTTATTTAAGTCCACTAGATTTTTATTAGTGTCTTCTCCAGATTTCTCATTTGACCCATTCGGGTCATTATCTCTTTAGTTATATCTTCGAATTTGCCTAGGGCTTACTGAATTGTTTTGTTACTTCCATTGATACCCTTGCAGACCTTTCTTCTGTGTGGCTTATGATTTCCTTCTCTTGATGCCCCCTCAATTGGGTTTGAGAAGTTGGGAGTTTTTGGAGGCATTTTGTTGCTTTGTTTCTGTTTTTTTATTTGTTTGTTTTCTGTGCTGAGGTTTGCTGTTTCTTTGGCCTAGTGCCTGGTTCTCTAGAACAAGCCACAGCATTATGACCCCTGGGCAATCCAGATACTGGCAAACAGGAAGTCAGTTGACAGCACCAGCTGTGCCACTTTGGCTAGTAAAGTCAGCGAGAACAATGGTGTCAAAAATAAACTGGATACTGGTAGATTCCAAGAACCACCTTTAATCAAAGCAAAGAGGTCTGTGACTTAGTGTGACCACTTAAGCAACCCAGATAAAGACGCACAGGAAGTCAGACTACTAGTTTCTGCTGCATGTGGGTAATGATGCAAAAGCTTAAGAGACCACTGGATTAAAGGCCATCTCCTTCATGCCTGCCCCCTCTTGCATTCATCACACTGGCCTCCTATAACAGAATCCAGCCCCTGTGCTGTTCCCGGTCTGAGCCTGAGCTGCTCAGGGGATCTCAGGGATCTTTGTTCAGCACTCACTGTCTTCAAGCCTGTCCCCCCAACTTTCTCTCAGCTGATCTCGGCAGTGGCAGTAGTGCTGTATTTTAGTTCTGGAGTAAAACTCTCCTGGGTGTTGGGTCTCATTCTCAGTCGAATTGGTTTTTTGGTTGTCATCTCTGCTGTGCTCTGCTGTGCTGAGACAAGCCAAGGTGCAGAACCCGCTAGGAATTGGGTGTTTGGCCGCTCTGCTTTTCTCCTGCACCAGGGCCTGGTATCCAGGATGGCACAGCGCCTCTCTCCTCCTGTCCCAGGGGGCGCATGAGGTGGCTGGTGGTGGTACTGGGTGCAGGGCACAGCATCTTGGCCCATGGTGCATGCAAGGCAGCTAGTGTTTGTTGAAGGTGAGGGTGGGTTGGGGCCTTTACTGAAGTTTTTCTTGAAGGGAATTAAATTATTATGGAATTGTAAAATTTTATGGAAGATAGTAGATGAAAAAATTGTACAAGCAGACTTCATATTAGATGTCTGAAGTGTGGGATTGGGTTTTGCTGACTCATTTGGCCAGTTAGCTTCGCTCTACTGTTAACTTCTAAATCTGCACCAACGTCTAGGTCAGGATGACACACACTCTTTGCAGTCTCTTCAATGTGTTTTAAGATTACATTCTTCTTTCTGTTAAGGGTAGACTAAAAATAGAGATATGTCTATTTAAAATGCTGGATAATATAATTTAAAAATAAGTGAAAATGCAAGAAGGCCAAGAAATAAATGAAATAGTACTATGGTAAAGATTCATTTGGACACAGTATAAAGAAATGATCATTTCATAGGGTTCGGGCTTCATTCCTCTGCTGAGGAAATAAGAAATTCACTCAGTTTCAGAGCTGGATAGAGCTATACAGGTGATCTTCATTTTTAAAGACAATTTGTTGCCATTGTTAAAACTCTTAATGCTTACATGTCAGATACTGAGATTAAGATACACTTTTTCTAGAGTGAGGCATGGTGGTAGATAGGTACAGTCCCAGCACTTGGAGGCTGAGGCAGGATGATTGGAAATTTGAGCCAGGCCTGGATAGTTTAGTGGCTTAACAAGACCTTATGGCCAGTGAGAGAGGGGGACACTGGAGTGAAGGGAAGGAGAGAAGGGAGGGAGGGGAGGGGGGCCACAGGATGGGGAGAGAGAAAAGGGAGAAAGAAAAGAAAAGAGGGGGAGAAGGAGAGAGGAGGCGGGGAGGAGGAAGGAAGGAAGGACACAAAGAGACAAAGAAAAAGAAGAGGCTCTGGTACCACGAGTGTGTGCATAAAGAAAGAGATGAAAGGACTCCGGCACCAAAATGTATACTGTATGTGTGTATAAATACAGATGCATAGGTGTAATTTCTATAAAGGATGTATTGTAGTTGTGTAGTTGAGAATTCCACTCAGGATGGATTTTTCTACAGCCCATGTGCATGTAGGCTCCATTAGTGTGTTCAGCTTTCTTAGAAGAACTTATGGGCCTGATATCCTATGAGAGCAGCTATGTCATTGGCACACAGTTATTATTTGCATTTATATTTATTTTTCTCTTTTTTGTTGTTGGAACTTTTACAAAATCAGAACCCAAAGTTATGACTTCTGATTTTTTTATTGTTGTAAAACATAATGTACTTTCAGAAATGAAAACAAAAACATAAATATAGTGTTAAAAGTAATTACAAAGCAAATATCCAGTAACTGTTATCCAGGTCAAAAATGGTCTCCTAGTGCATCCTTTTTCTTAGCAAAAGAACTAGGCCCAGGCCCCATGCAAATGATCATATCTCAACTATAGTGTCTGAATGACTGTAGTCTTTCTCCCAAGAGTTAACCACTATTGTAACTTTAGTGGTCATCATTTGTTTGCAGCCTGACCACCTAGATATACATTCCTAAACATATCTGATTTTTAAAAATAAATTTCTTCCTAGAGATTAGAAATTACTTAAAACCATAGGGTAGATATCAGAGGAAAGAGGGTCATAAGGTACTGCTTAATAAAAGGCACAAACTTTTCAAGAATTAAATTAAATATATAAAATCATTATGTTAATTCTAGTCAGCCGGTACTTTGAGCTGGGAGCCAGTTTGTTGTCAGTTTATTCCAACTTTCTCCCATGCATCAGCGTGGTAATACTTTTTGCACTAATATTTTCTAAGTGTGTGCTATGTGCAGTGGAGTAAGTTACAAATACAACTCTCTGTGTCATAATGCTCCCTTCCCTCTTTTACAGCATGGGTGAGCTCTCTGTCCATGGGGATGATTTTCCTTTGCTGCCCTATAGTCAGCGTCTTCACTGACATAATTGGTTGTCGGAAAACAGCTGTTATAGGTGCTGCTGTTGGATTCATTGGACTCATGTCCAGTTCTTTTGTAAGGTAAGGATTTGGTTTCTTCATGTAACTCTTGAAGAATTGTTAACCTTAAACTTTTCCTTTTAGAAAAGTTCTTTCTAAGGAATATCCTTATTCTGGTAACAAGGCAGTGTGACTTGTAAATTGAACTTCTACCCTTGGCAGCAAGTTAAAACTTGAAAATTTTAAAGACTTTGCTTGCAGTGCTTAAGATTTAGACATCAGCATAAATGTGTTGCATAGAGCCAAGAAAAATCTATCTTCTTTCATGTTTTTCTATTTACAAAACAGTCTTAAAGGAATCAAGTTATAACTGTGAGTTATCTGAGATAATGACCTTAGTTTTAAGTTCGGCTCAGTCTGAGGCCCAAGGGGAACAAGTGAGATTTTAATGTGGGTGTTTATAAGCTTGATATAAAAATGCTTTCATTAATGGGAAAAAGCCTCTTAATAATTCCAACCTGGGAAGAGAGTTTGCACTTTAAAAAGAGAACATGCTAAAATGTTTAAATATCACAAGAAAAACAGTCAGATGGCATCTTAAAATAAAACAAAATCACCACACTTTCTCTGTGTCAGAAGAAAATTATAGTGTAGTGAACAGGGACTAACTAACAAGCAGTTAATGATCACATTACTGTATGAAACAGCCCCAGGTCTAGTAATTCCCTTGCATGGTTAGGATAATTTGCAGAGAGACAAACATTGTTTTAATATGTAGCTTTGGTTAGCAGGGCATGATTAACAAGACTTAAGATCATTTCCACGCTCTGTCTCTACTTTAGTGGTTTTATCTTCATTTCCTGTCTCTTTTTCCTACTTATGTTCACACACCTTTAGTTGAAAAATACGATTGTAGTCATTGTGTGGAGGGTGTCAAATTTACATTTTTGCCCTGTTTATTTTTAAATTCTTTTGATTGGTGTTCAGTTTGCAGAAATCCTTTATTTTACTTATTTCACCCTCTGCTTCACTCACCCCTTCCTCAAATCTGAAGTGAGCCTCTTTCATACTTTTACCTAACTTAAAATTGTTATTTTTAAAGCGAAAAGTTCTACTTGGATGAAGAGAATTTTAGGTAAGTCTGTGAGATCATTTATCTTTAGTTCTTTTTTTTTTTTTTTTTTGGTACAGGGGATCGAACTCATGACCTTGCGCTTGCCAGGCAGGCGCTTATGCTGCTGAGCTAAATCCCCAGCCTATCTTTAGTTCTTTTTGCTAGCATTATGACGCAGGCCTCCAGGCTTTCACTGTGGGTACTGAGGCTCTGCCACTTGCTGAGTGCATTTGCACTCAGGCTTTGGGCAGAGAACAGTGTGTGGTGGACAGCACGTCTCACCTGTTACCTAGTCCGGCAGACAAACCACACATACAGACAGGAGCAAATACTGTTTTTCAGACTTTTGACCACCGACAAATAAAAACAAATACATATTTTTTATTGTGACCCAGTTGTCCTTCCCCATCCAGAAGAAGCAAAATTTCTTGAAACCAGATTTTCCCTGCTGCATGAAGTGTCCCATATTTCGTACTCAGTTTCATTATTTAATCTGCTGGTAAAAGGCTGCCAGAGCTTCAGAGCAATGTCCAGGAACAAGGAGAAATGTGGATAAATTTTAGTATCAAATGGTGGATTTACTTTTCCTCTCGTTCGCATTCTGCCTTCTCAGAAAAACCATCTCCTGCATCTTAGGTCATATCACTTCCCTTTGAATTCTTTTGCATGCATACATTTAGTATTTAGTATTGCTTTTATTCAGTTGTCAGACTTCAGTGCTTGAATCATTTCTTATAAGGCAAATAGGTAGAAGTAAAAAAAATTTCAACCAACACAAAGGTCACATATTTTCTTCTGAAGGACAGATGTGAAGCTAATCTCATCGGGTGGTTAGCATGTTAAATGTACTCAGAAGAATGTTTCGTGTGTGTGTGTGTGTGTGTGTATGCATGGTTATCTGCTCTTACAACTGACATTTTACTGTAATACTGTGGTATAACAGTTGATGTTTATAATGATTATATTGTCAGTACTATTTTTAATATACACTTCAAAGGAGGCAAAGAAATGGATAGATTTTTTCTTTTAAAATTATTTAAAAATTGTAATGATTTAAGAAGTTGCAGTTATGGAAAATTGCTCATGTGGAAAATCTGATGCATAATAAAGTAGTATTTTTTAAATTTTTGGTATTTTTATTAGGGGTAGATGTCTTTTTACTAAGTCCACAGTGGGTAGCTTGATGGGAGATCCATATTTTAAGTATTCTTCCTTAAGTAGCATGGTGGATGTTTAATATATTTGTTGAATAAAAAGTGGAGATTCACTGAAGGGTGGTAAGAATGAAGTGAGGTAAATCTGGAATCTGGGAGAACCTAGAAGTTTTCCTTGATCCCAATGTAGACATGGTTTTGGCTCCATTAATTGAAGGGGAAGGGCATCTCAGACAGAACTTGCTAACGTGCCTTAATTTTATCAGGTTCTAGCATTCCTTGTAGACTACTTCAGCATATTGCTAGACTAGCATTACAGTCCAAAATTTAATTATTAACCAACTTTTTTTATCTTAGTTTCTAATAAATTGTTTGCCTTTACTGCTGATAAATCGCTTTTTGAATTTGACTTTGGTTTTCTTTTACTCTTTACCTTCATAGTTTCAAAGCATATAATTATGTGATCTTTTGCTTCCTAAGAAGTAATAAAGTTACTTGGTTAAACTATAAAAATGTATTACAGTCTCTTATTTTTTTGACACCTATATAGCCTTAAAGCCTAGAAACTGGGATCTCTAATGAGCACATTTAATTCAGTCTTCCTGCAATCAGAATGTGATTGGTTATCTTGCACAATTCTGGCAACAGTGCAATATAGGGCAAAGGTTGGTCTGCAGCCCTTAGGCCAGCAAAAATGAGGCACACTGTTCTTCCATGCAGATGTCCTTGAAATAACCTTGGGAGGACAGTAGCAAATGAACCTTTTCTATTCCTAGATCCCCTAGGAAGTACCTGAGAAAATTCCATAAAACTATGGGTTTTCATAATTCTATGAAATGGTGGGTTTTTATAATTCTAATGTAAAAGATTGAGAGATTACATCAGTTTAATCACTGTCAGTTTTTCCAAGGCCCTTCCTGGCACTGACCTTTATTTCTGAGCTGTGGAGAGCACAGTTCTTATCCAGTACTGTGTGTTTCACCAGAAAACTGTAGAAGGGACAGGGAGACTCGATTAATTTAATGTAATTTAATGCTCATTTTTCACGTATTTTCATTAAGTTATTCTTAGTGCCACTTTCTTCAGTTCTTGGTTAATTTTATTTGTAGAAAATATGTTGCTAGAACTAAAACTTACTTTTACTGTAAGGTTTTATACTACCAAGCACACGATAAAAATAATTAACGCTGCTTTCCATCTTTTTTTTCTTTTTAATCTTTCTGCAGCTCCATCGAGCCTTTGTACCTTACCTATGGAATCATATTTGCCTGCGGCTGCTCCTTCGCATACCAGCCCTCTCTGGTCATTCTGGGACACTACTTCAGGAAGCGCCTTGGACTTGTGAATGGCATTGTCACAGCTGGCAGCAGTCTCTTCACAATTCTGCTCCCTTTGCTTTTAAAGGTTCTGATAGAAGACATGGGCCTCTTTAATACACTGAGAGTGCTCTGCATCTTCATGTTTGTTCTCATTCTGGCCGGCTTTACTTACCGATCTCTTGATTCCAGTGACAAAGATAAACAGAGCGAAAGCAGCAGATTCTCCCTTTTTTCCAGGAAAAAATTCAGTCCTCCAAAAAAAATGTTCAATTTTGCCATCTTCAAGGTAACAGCTTATGCCGTGTGGGCAGTTGGAATACCACTCGCACTCTTCGGATACTTTGTGCCTTATGTTCACTTGGTGAGTATGCATCCTTGACTCTGCAGGTAATAATAGATACTATCATTTCATACTAGAAAATTCCTTAGAAGAAGAAGATAGACCAGGGTGAAGTTGGCCTCTAACATTATTCCAGTTACAAATCTGGGGACTGTTGAAATTATAGCTTCCAGGAGCTTGGCATGCTCTTTGTACCTTTGTACCTATGTGGAGTCAGTGACACAATACACTATATATATATATATTCGTAGTAAATGTAAAAAAAAACAAAAAACATTGTGGCACAAATTCAGGAGACTGGGTTAAAATATCAGAGGCAAATATCAAAGACAAGCATCAAGACACATTGATGTCAGGGGTTGGGAAAAAGAAGGAGCCAGCAAAGAAACTGACTATGTAGCCCAGGCTGGCCTTGAACTCAGGACGGTCCTCCTGTCTCAGCCTCCCAAGTGTTGGAATTACAGGCATGCACCATAACACCTGGCCATCAAGACAAGTTTTTTAAACTTTAGCAATGCTAATGATGCCACAAGTCAGTGCTGGAATGTGCCTGAAACTTGACTAGCGAGACCACTGTGTTCACAGTGTTGGTTAGGGCTGGGACCTTGCTTTTGGATGAGAGCACTGAACACAGGGCCACATCAGTCAGGTGACTAATAAATGCCTAAAAATGATAATTATGATTTAACTTTCTCATGGACATGAAATATCCCAGTCTCAGTATGAAGGGGGGTTGTTTTGTTTCAGCTGTTTTCATACTGCTTCATCAGCTGTTCTTTGACTGTCAGCACTGGAGCTGGCTCTGATGGCCACACGTATAATCTCAGCACTGTGGGTGAGGAAGTAGGCGGATTGGAAGTTTGAGCCCCGCCTGGCAATTTAGTGACTTGGAGAAATCCATTCTTTAACAAAGGACTGGGAATGTAGCTCAGTGTGCAGGCCCTGGGTTCAACCCCCAGTGTTGCAAAAAAAAGCAAACAAAACACATACCACTGGATCCAGTTCTAGTTTTTATGCTGTAAACCCACATAGTGCTCATTCAAGGTGATGACTGACTTGTACACTGACATCTGTAAGGTCGTGTTCACAAGCTGTTTTTTTTTTTTTTTTAATCTGTAATAAAAAAATAAATGGCGTGGTTCTGGGACAGATAGTTCACAAAAGAAACTTTAACCTACTGGAGAGAGCCCATCTACCTGTAAAATTAATGACAATCATTTGCCTGCTGACAGAGCAATTAAGTGGGTTCCAAGTCTACTTGTAATTGGGAATAAACAAGTTGTGTTTTTAAAGTAGAAATGAACTTTTGAGACAGACATGTCAATAACTGGGCCATATAGTATCTCAGGAGGTATTTTTACGCTTTGAGTAGCACCAAGTGCTAGAATGTGGTTGTGAAACCTCACTCACTAGATCACAGGGTGATCACAGGGTGGTCAGGGCAGGAATCTTGGGTCAGCCACAGTGTAGGTGCTGGACCTTGAAAACAGGAACGACCAGCAAATTTCCACCTGTTTGTGGCTTCCTCAGAGGAAGATTTAGGTAACACTTGACATGAATAGATCATGTGTCAAGCATTTTCCCAAAGTTACCTGTAACCATCACCCATATGAATGTAATAAGTGTAATAAATAACACACTTAGTACTTAGTAAAGCTGTACATGCTGAGTTATACTCAGAGCTGGAATTTTGAACATGTTCTTGGTACTATGTATGGTACATCCCATTTTTTTTTGTTTGTTTATTTTCTTCTTTTCTTTTTTTTCTCCCTCCCACACCTAAGACAGGGTCTCACTTTGGTAGTCCAGGCTGGTCTTGAACTCATGGCAATCCTCCTGCCTCAGCATCCCAAGTGTTGGGATTGTGGGGGTGTGCCTCCATGCCCAGCTTTCCTTTATTCTTTTTATGAAAATATCTGCTGTTCTTTCATCAGGTCACTTCAGAGATGGAGGATGGGACTTCCATTTTCAGACATGCTGGGCCTAGATCAAAGTGTTATTTGCCTTGCAAATTTTTCTTCTGATTTTTCAAAACCAAGATTAGGGTCCATGTTGAACTATTTAAGCACTCGGGACATGGTTTGCATCTTGGGAAAGGACTCAAGAAAACAAGCTCTTGTTCTGCTGTAATGGGAATAAGAAGTTATTCATTATCAAGGGGCCTTATTCCCAGCCCCTTCATCTCCTCATCTGGTCTCTAGTACATTGTGAACATTAAAAAAACGGTGGCCATACAAAGTTATTTTCCACAACCCGTGACAAGCAGAACTAGAACCATACAGAGTTTTATGTTCAATTTTGTTTTCTGTAATAGGCAGTAAGCATAGTAGAACAACAAACTTGGACACATGCAAATTTACAGCAAAATTCATCCTATATTTGATTAGCATAATTATTATTATAGGAAACTGCTTGAAGTTTATGGTCACATATAAACTCTGCGAGGCCACTTATTGATCATTAGTCTCCTGAGAGGGCCCTAAAGAGTTAGGGCAGTGATGGCAAACTTCTTAGGGACAAGGGCTCAAACTGCAACCCTGAACCACTTACTTTATTACCAAGTGCCAACAGTGCAATTAAACCTAAAGATTGAGGTTTTAGTTTTGGTTGGGGGGAGCCTTATACCTTCACATCTTTTGTCTTAAAAGAAGAACAAATAACATGTGTGCCATAGGTTCACTACCATTGAGTTAGGATGTTAGAAATCTGATCCTTCCTTCTTGAGGTTTTTGTTTTTGACTTCTCTCTTGTTAACATATAAATGTCACTGATTTTTTAAAATTTATCATCTCTTATTTGATTAAATGTAGCATACTTTTGAATAATGTCAAACTTCAACTGTAATATGAATATTTGCTGATCTCTCAAATTGTGTGATTAGTACCAAAGTCTTCTCAACTTTGAGGAGCCTAAATTATGTTAAAGAGGTTTAAATGAACTGTTGCCAGGTATGATGGTACACACCAATAATCCCAGCTCTTAAGAGACTGAGGCAGGAGGATTATTGGACATTCCAGGCCAGCCTTGGCTACACGGTAAATTCAAGACCAGCTGAACTGCCTAGTGAGACCCTGTCTCAACCCCTAACAAAGTTATAATATAGATGAATGGAGGGAGGAACATTAACTTGCAACAGTTTCCCTTTGTGGGCTCTCTCTCTCTCTCTCTCTCTCTCTCTCTCTCTCTCTCTCTCTTTCTCTCTTTTGGAGGGTACTGGGGATGGAACTCACAACCTCGTGCTTGCCACTCAGGCCCTGTGTTCTGAGCGGTATCCCTGGCCTTCAGCTTCCCTTTTTAAAGCTTGAATTGGGTATTACTTTTTGCCCAGCATTTGGCGGATAGCGTGGGGTGGGGGGAGTTGCCTGATCCATTGGAAATGCACCTGTCCTTATACCCTAGTGCTGGAACACCTTTTTGGAGGGCTCACCCGGTCCCTAACTCCAAGGAAGGCAGAGGAGGAGAAGACAAGTCTGCGTGTTCATGCTTCACAGAGAGGCTTCAGTGCCGAGGACGGCTCAGGGGCCACACACGCAGCTGCCCATGTTGCTGTCCATTTGTCCTATTCCTGTCATAGTATGTCCCCCCGCCCCTGCCCGCCATGCGCCACTGTGGAGAACTGATTTAGAATCAGGAAGTTTATATTCTGTCATAACATGTTGGAAAAGTCTTAATTTGGAGGTGTAAAATTGCAAATGCCGTAGCCATGCAGTCCAGCTATTTCTGCAGTTTTGTCAGACTGAACTGATTTTAGCGTAACTTGACCATAATAACCATGGCATCTAGGCTTCAAAGCAGAGCTTACAAAGAGAAGGTTTACTTTATTTATTTTTTATGTTTTTTCAGTCCACATTTGTAGTACACCCATTTACTTAAAAATGTCTCAAGTTTATCCTTTATGGCAGAATAATACTCTACTATATATAAATGTGACATTTTCTGTACCCATTCATCTGTTAATAGACATACAGGCTGCTTCCAAGATTTAGCTATTAACCGTGCAGCTATAAGTATGGTATGCATGTATCGCTGTAATACAATGTCTGTAACTCTTTTGGGAAGATACCCAGAAGGGGACTATCTGGGTCAAATCGAATCTCTAGTTTTAGTTTTTTGAGGAATCTCCAAACTGCTTTCCATAATTGTTACACCAGTTTACACTCCTTCAAATAATGGCAAAGTGTTCCTTCTGCCCCAAGCAAAGGTTTCCTTCCTTCCTTCCTTCCTTCCTTCCTTCCTTCCTTCCTTCCTTCCTTCCTTCCTTCTGTCCTGTCCTGTCCTGTCCTGTCCTGTCCTGTCCTGTCCAGATAGGGTGTTCCTGTGTAGTTGAAGCTGACCTTGAATTCACTGTATAATTTTGGCTGACTTCAAGTTGACAGTAATCTTCTTGCCTCAACCTCCTACTGCTGCAATTACAGGCGTGCACCACCAGACCTGGCCCATAAATTTCTTTTAAGCAAATGTAATGTTGTTTCTCCACTTTAAAAAAACAGCCCACATTGATGTTAACGTTTGGTTTGCAAGGACCCACAAAGATGATCTTTTATTGGTGTCTTGAAACCAGTCTGTAAGGTAGGCCACACCAGCGCTCCTGATTAGCAGAAGAACCAGGGCTGGTGAGACAGCTTGCTTAGGGTTACAAGGCCTGTCTGCTGTGCAGACGGGGTTTGAGCTGAGTCTTCCTAAGAGTATAACTTTAAAGTATTTACAATGGAGTACTACTCAGCTATAAAGAATGATCACATTGAGATATTTATAAATAAATGGATGCAACTTGAATCCATACTCATAAGTGAAATAAATCAAACTTACATGCATAAATACTGTATAGTCTCCCTAGTGTAAGAAATGGTAAGAGTACAGAGGATTTTATGGTAATCATGGTTCACCATTATACTGCTTTGAAGTCTTATGTTTTCATTCATTGGTTGGAATGGTTTTATTCTGTTTTGTTTGATCTTAATATATGTGATCGTATGAATAGTTACTTTGAAGAAAAGACAACATGGCAGCCATTGTTGATTTAATATCATCTTGCTCTGAAGTCCTACCATGCTCTTGTTTTTCTATTACCATTGGTTCTATCATGTTGTTTCTTATTGGATTTTAATATTTATAATAGTATAAACTAATTTTTTATGGAAAATGAGATAATATAGTAGCCATTGTTCATCTTTGGTTATTTGGTTCAGATGCCTTGCAATTCTTTCATTCTCTTGAGTGGTTTTATTTTATTTTGTTATGTTTGACATTATTGTGTGTAAAGCTAAGCTCAACTATTTCAAAGAAAGAGACATTATGATAGCTACTGTTGATATCCAATTGTCTTGTTGTGAAGTGCTGTGTTGCTTACATTGTTCTGTTCTGATCTGCTTAGATCTGTCCTCTTTTGTTTTATTCTGTTTAAAAAAAAACTTTATAAAGTATTTAAATGCCTACCAGAAGTGTATATGTAACACTAATTTAGGAAAGTGACTGTGTAGGTTCTTAGGTTTTACTATTTGTCATTTTGGTGGTGTTGTTATTTTCTTGTATAGGAATTGAACTCAGGACCTCATGCTTGTCAGGCATGCACTGAGCCACTGAGCTAAATCCCTGCCATTGTTTTAGACAGGAAAAGAAACTAAGGTACAAAAAATTAAACTGCCAAATGTCACATAGTTACAAAAGTAGCAGAACAGCTAGAACATCCCTCCCCCCAAAAAAAAGTCCATGGAGCAATAGAAGCTTATCACAGCCAAACGGTAAACATCTGTAAGAAATGGAATTAGTAAGCCAGGCATGGTGGCACATGCCTATAATCTCAGCATCCTGGGGAAGGAATTTAAGTTTGTGCCTAGCCTAGGCAATTTAGTGACTTGGTGAGATTCTTTCTCAAAATATTAAATAAAAAAGGGCTGGGGGATGTAGCTCAGTGCAGAGGTCCTGGGTTGAATCACCAGGACTAGGGGTAGAAAAGAAATGAAATTATTAGAGGAATGAAATTATTTTTTCATTTATCCCTGGTTAAGTCAATCAGGAGATTGCTTTGACAAGAGGCCAGTTCTTCAGAGTTGCCACTAATGATTGTACTAGTGTTTGTTTGTTTGTTTTTCAGAGGTATATTTGGAGCTCAGTGTCAAGGTTGTTGCATGGCAAATTTCCTTAAGAATGCAAGGCTCACAGTAGTAGCCTTTTAAACTAAGGACCCAGTTTAATGTCCCAGGCCAGGATACTAAACAGGAATGGCTGTTTATCTCTGTTCACTCAGGATTATGACAGGAGCAGAGCCTTAAGGTCCATTAAATTTTTCCAAACTCGTGAATGTTTGCAAAATTTGGGGTACTTTTTTTACTTGCTTGAGAATGGAGTTATATGAATTTCCTTATCTCAGTCTTCGCATTGCAACCAGACTTAAAATTTTAATCTTGTTTTTGGTCTAGTAGCTAAATAATAGCCAAGGCTTAAAGGTTTTACTTACTTGCTTTGTCTTTTCAACCTTTTTTCCTCTTTTGTTCTGGTTTATTTTTCTAATTATATTGATTGATATCTTTTAGTTATGCAGAATATTTTGATACTTTGAAGAAAAACATATTTATCAAAGCTTTCTAGTTTAATTTTGTTTTGTTTTTGTTAAATCAGGCTTAAAAAGATATTTCTTTATATAGTTTACTAATTTAAATACCAAGATTTACTGATCATGATTAACTTTATACTGATTTTATATATACTATACTTGATACTACTTGAAATTTGTTGTTGTATGGCCTAGGAGGGTTTCATTTCATTCATTAAGCTCTTTCACGATGACATGAAAGTATTTAGTTCACACGTTTTCCAGTTTCATCTCACAGTGCCCTTTTGTGAGGGGAGCAGTGCTGATCCTGGTTCCCCATTCAGAGATAAGAACCTGCAGGCTCAGAGGGTTTAACTTAGCTCCACTTTGTACCCTAAGTAAGTGGCTGAAGTGCCTCTAGAATGGACTAAAGCAGCTGCTCCACTCTGTCACAGTTTTTGTTCTTGCTGTGTGTGTGACTTCCTCTCATTCCAGCTCGGTTGAGCAGATTTTGGCGTTTATTCATTTGACAGGCACTCCCCTGCCTGCCTGTGCCACAAGCATTTCAGATGCAGGAACGCAGTGGTGAGAGCAAGCATAGACTTACAGAGCTCAGGAAACCAGTGAACATAAAACCAGGTAGATTTCAAATAGTGGTGTTTTCTTTGAAGTAAACCAAATGGGGTGGAAGGGAGGGTAGGAAGCAACCTCAGTCTGGATAGTCAGGGACACCCTCTTGGAAGCTGTCTCTGTGTGTAAAGGGCTGTGCTGTTAGGCGCTTTCAAGATAAGGAAGAGCCCTCCCTGTTCCCTCAGGAAGCCGGTAACATAGAATTTCTCTAGTCGCGTTAATGCCAGTCAGTATTTTGAGTTTTTTTTAATCCAGCTTGTTTTTATCTGATATATCAAAGTCGGCATATTGAATAGTAAAAATTTGTGCCTACTTTGTTATTGGCCCAGAGCATTATTTTCTCTTCATATATACTTAACTTTTTCTAAAAATGCACTAGTATTGCTCGTTGCTGATGTGGTTGGTGAGTGAGTGAGTGGACACTCTCCTTCACTGGGTCTCTCCGTTTGCAGGGGTATCTGTGCTCTTCTTGCTTTTCTAACCTTGCATTTATTTCCCTTCAGATCACAACATCTGCTGCAATTTGTCTTTTCAGGTTAGTGAAAATTTGCCCATTTTTCGGTTTTGTGTCTCAGGCAGTGTTCACCAGCGTTCTCCTGCTTGCTGTGACTATGAATCTTTTTTGCACTTGTGACTCAGTAGTGGTGTAGTTAAATGTTTCCAGGACAAGCTCATCAAGACAGTCTGTTTTTAAAGAGCATTTTGAAAAAATGCACAGGAAGTTGGTAAGAAGAAAAGACCTGAGAAGTGTAGAAAACTGATCACTTACTAGTAAATTAAAACACAGCAGCTGCTTCTAGTAAGAACAAGTTTGTTATGTGTTCCAAATTATACATACCCAAAAATAATTAGTGATAGATAATTTAACAGTACATTTTAGAAATGATACATGGTTTGGTCAAGCATGAAAGTTATCCCTCAAATGTAGTCTCCCAGCATCTAAAAGATTTTAAATTTGGGAAAAAGAAATCTACAATTGTTACTAAAAATCTAATTTTAAACTGAATTTGAGACACATTGGTAAAATCATTTGTGAGGCCTCTATACTGATGTACCAATGTAAGTATGGGAAAAGCTGCTGAAAACTGTGGATTACTCTACAAAATCCGCTGGAATTTCATGTGGAGGTGTCCTTTCAGCTCACAGCTACTTTTTAGAAGGAACAGATGAGGCAGAGTGGACCCCACACGAACGGAGCAGCGTCTCCTGCTCATTGCCCCAGTTCCGGTACCTGGCACATGCCTGGTGCTCGGTGCATGTTTTAAAGACCATTTACTATTGGGTTTATAGGTGGATTGGGCTGCTGAAGTACAAGGTCTGCGAATTTTTCTACTAGTGTCTAGCTTTCATTTCATCTGTTCTTTAGGTTCTTCAGTTTTATTTTATCTTTGCTTTTAACACTGAGAGTGAAAAACATTTTATCTCCATCTTATGAAGAAAGGAGTTAATGTGTTAAGAGACTTTCTCAGGTCGCACAACTATAGTTAGAGCAAGTTAGGTTTAAAATCTGAGCAGTGGAAGCCAGCTGTGAGGCACACAGCTGTAACCCCAGTGCTTGGGAGTCTGAGGTAAGAGGGTCACTGCCGTTCTGAGGCCAGGCTGGGCTACATAGTGAGCTTAGGCCTCGTCTGAACTATGTAGCAAGACCCTGTCTCAAAACGAATCCAAGTAAATTAAAATTAAAACTAAGATAAAAATTTAAGCAGTAAACATAAAAGAGGCCTTACCAGGAATGAAACTAGTTTCATTGTGGAGTAAGTTGAAGTCACATAGATGGATGGCAAGAGGTCCACAATCTGGCCGAGGGGAGACGTTCCCTGTATACCTTACGTGTTTCCCCAGCTGCTTCCAGGACAGTGTGGCTCCTGGGGGCGACCGTGGCTCAGCAGGTAGGCTAGCAGATGCCCATCTCCTCTCGACAGAGCACACCTTGTGTGGGATTTCAATGCTGCCATGCACTGATGATTGAATTTATGATTAATTAGAGTGTCCTCACCATGTATCAATTGTCCCTGCCCGCCTCGTTTGGCAAACATGTCTTTTTCTTTCATACGCTCCTTACTCCCCTGAGCTGCCTCAGGGACTCTTCATAATTTCCGGTTTTGTCACACTGGCTTTTCATTTGAAGTTCTTAGCTCCCTGTCTAGGCCTTAAGCGTCGACTGCTCTTCTCTGCCGAGTATCCTCGTGCTCCGCTCTTCAAGCCTCTAGACTCACTCTGAACCCAGGGACTGGGATTTCCCAGGGTGGTGAATTCACAGATACCCTGCTTCGCCCTCCCGTTCCTTGTGCAGTGCTCTCCGAGCTCTGGATCACTTTCACTGGGACAGCAGTGAGTCTCTAAATAATTTTTTAAATCACTTGTTGTCCACCTATAACAGAAAAGTAAGGTAGTGCTTGGGATACGTGTTACATACTGTGTGGTTGGACCTTGACGGTGTTATTCTCAGCTACAGACAGAAAAAGGACAAATACTGTGTGATTGCACTTGGATGATGAACCTAGAGTAGTGAGATTCAAAGGACGAAAGCAGCATGGTGGTTTCTGTGGGGAGAGAAGAGGAGGAGGAGGAAGAAACAGGAGGACAGTTTAATGGTTTAATGGAGTTCCAGTGTGGGGAATGGGAAAATTCCTAGAGACAGATGGTGGCGACAATTGTACAGCAATGTGGATGCTGCAGGTCAGTAAAAATGGCAACTTTTACATGATATAAAAGCTACCACAATGAAAGAAAAACTAATGATTGGGCACAACTATATCAGATACAAGTAGCACCCACAAATTGAACTAGCAGGTGGTATTTGAAACTAAGAGACTTGCCTGAGGTCTTAGAATCAGTAAATAGGAGTGGTGCTCAGAATTTGACTCCAGAGAGGTTTTTTTTCCTCCCAGGCCTAAGCTTTCAGACTTCCCATCCTGTCTGCCATGCAGGCCTTAAATTCAGAGCACCCAGGACTGCCACTTCCTTGTCCCTCCCCTTGGAGGATATGGCCCTTAGAAAATGAAGCAGAATGTAGGCACATGCCTGTAATCTCAGTGCTTGGAAGGCTGAGGCAGGAGGATCACTACAAGTTCAAGGCCAGTGTGGCCAAAGTGAACTCAAGGCAAGTGTGAACTACACAGCAAGACCCTGTCTCAAAAAAAAAAAAAAATGGACTTTATGGAGGATACTAGGAAGGCATGAAGATTAATAAAACAGCTTCAGCACTGTGTACCTGGTCAAGACTGGAGGAAGAGAGGTAGGTAGGAGACCAGCAGAATAGCTGTCTAACCAATATCATTATCCTGAATCTTAGGACAGGTTAGAAGAAGGCAGAATTTTCATGGAAGGAGCAGTTTTTTGTTTTAATTCAGCATGAAAGACAAAATTAAGTTGAACAAGAACAAATTCCCTAATGCCTTTTTCTCAAAAATCAGATAAACCTAAAAATTAAAATTTCAGTAAGCCAACAATCTACATATCCCTCATTGTTTAAGGAGAAATGGAACTAATTTTGAGGATTTACAAAACATCTGGTTTAAAACGTTATTGCCAAGATCATCAAATAATTATTATCAAGTTCTCCTAAATCCTAGTGATGTAATATTTCTGATTGTATCCTGTCCTATTTTAAGATGCATCTGTCTTGAATTTTAGATTATTTCAGCTAGACTTTTGTTGGATACATTTGTTCTCTTTGGCAGTTTTTCCAAATCCATGTAATTCAGGTGTTGACTGGGGACTCCATAGCCCACATCTGTTTATTGCTTGCACTTTTAGCTGATAGTGACATCAACAGATTAATGCAGAGCGTATTCCTTTCTTCTCCTCTTTTTAAAAAAATGCAAAAGATAGAAACAAGTGATGCCTCAAAAGAGCATGAACCAGAAGCCAGAGTCCCTGTCTGCTCAGCTTTGCGACCACTCCATGCCTTTAGAGTGCTCCACCAAGGCCCGGATCAGCTGCTGGCACAGGCCGCTGCAGCCACTCTGGTACCACGGCAGAGGTGATCCAGTCCCTTCCCAAGGGCCAGGCCTCTTCCTCAGCCATTTGGACATAGGGGAATGACACGCCCAACATACGATGTCCAGGGCGAGTTCGTGTTCTCTAAAATCCAAGAATGAATTTTAGGAACAGTGGAGGTTAAGAGCAGGATATATTTATTGAGAGAAAGAAAGCTTCTGTCTGAGAGAGGCCGACGGTGTCCTGAGTGGGTGCGGGTTGCCAAGGACTCCGTCTTTTCCAGGGACTTTTATAGAGTAAAATCATGAGGTTAAATGGGTCAAAGGTGGGGAAAATGGGAATTTGCAAGGCGGGTATAAGGCGGGACAGAACTGTGGTCAACCAATAAGATTAATTGCTCAGGTAAAATTAATTAAATTCAGAGCAAATAGGGGAGTGAGTCGCGTAATAAGCATTCTGGTTTAACAGCAGTGACCCTTCTGTTGTGGGGTAGGATGCTGACTCCTGACTTCCTGCGGTAATAGAGAAGTATTTGGACTGTGGATCCTTAGGATGTGCTTATATTTGCTTTGCCTTTTTGTCTTGAGATCTGGCCCACAGCAGGAGGTGATTGTCTCCTCCTAGGCTGCCAGGTGTCTGAACTCTGCTCTGGTTCCTTTGAGGGCCCAGCCGCGTCTGACTGCCTATAGTATTTCTAACCAACTCAGCCGCCTGTAACAACTTCATTCATACAAACTGGCCACGAACCAATATCTGTGAATGGTTAATCTGGCATCCCAAGAGTGTGACTCAAAAAGAAACTTGAGAGTCAAATTCAGATTTAGATGAAGTAAATAAAAATATAAACTACAAGATTAAATATTTGTCCTGAGGATTGAACCCGGGGCCTCATGCACGTTAGGCACTCTACCACTGCGCCGTCCCCAGCCCCTTTTTATTTTTGAGATAAGGTCTCACTGCCTTACCTAGGCTAGCTTTGAATGTTTGATCCTTCTGCCTCAGCCTTCTGAGTAGTTGGGATCACAAGTATGTACCCCTATGCCCAGAAAGATTTTCTTTTTGTAACTTTCAAAATACCTGACAGGGTCACTAAATTAATTTCAAGTGCTTAAAAATCCTAGTCATTTATTTTTACTGTAAAATGAAGGCTACCTTAAATTTGTAAAATTCAAGGTTTAAGCTGACATTTAAATTCAAATTGGTTTTAGTTGATGATGCCTCTAAAATGTTTTATTATATCTTTATCTAAATTATACTCTGTCAGGGATATACTATTTTTTTAATCCATGAGAAACTTTTTTTTAAAGCCAGAAAGGGAAAAATAACAAAAGATTTTAAAGATTTTTAGAGTTAGAAAAGATTTTCAAATTTAAACCACTGTTTCACATGATCGGTTGTCTCTTCTATGCTTGATGGCTGTTTAATTCCAGAAACTTCTTCCTCAGTCCTGACCTTTGCATGTCTTACCAGTGCCATATGACCTTATCAACACCATGGAAACCCCTTTTAATGAAATGGAAAGACTGGCGTTTGAAAAAACAAACAGACCCAGCTCCCTGTGCCTTGTAGAGTTCTGGGCCAAAGGTCTGCTCTCTGCCTGGGCAGCTGCTGTGGAGGCCGTGGCTACCTGCACCACCAGTTAAACACACTATGCAGTTAAAACTGTGGGCTGGCCAATCCCCTCCAGGTTCATCCTAGAAGTGTAGTCTCAAAGCACAACTGACTAGATCTAACAAACTAAAATGGCATTTTGAGGCTTAGGAAACTGTGAATATTTATTAATGGTTATAAAGTCTTAATGTTTTGGTATAAAAAGCTTAATTTTAGATACTCACATATCTAGAGTTGTTTTCTTTCACCTTTAATCACCTCCTATGTTTAGCTGGCATACAGTGATCATGCCATACTTCCAAGGAATGTCCCACTTGTTTTAATTTGCTGCTTTTTCTTTTCTTAGCAAGAACAAAGATAGAGGATACAAGGTTGTTTTAAAAGAAAAAGAAACCAGATTCTCTCTGTTCCATTCAGATTTCCCTTAATCCAATTTTGAAGTCAAAGGGTAGTGTAAAGTTTTGATTTGCCCAAACTCTGACATTATCCATTAACCACCCTAACAGGCTTTCTCCTGTCTTTCAGATGTAAGTTCATTTTTTAAAGGAGCCAGGCTCTTTTCTTTGAATTTACCTTTTAAAAAAGTATACTTAAGCAGAATGGTCTCCTAGACTTATAACATAGCTTTTGAAATGTTGGGTTAGATATATTCTTATAAATTATCCTAAAGTGATACAAATAAGAAGCAAAAACTCAGATCTAATAACAATGAGAAATGTTGAATTTAATTTCTTTATTGGAAAGTAGGAAGTTGAAGAAATGTTTCAATTCAGTAATCACTGGAAATTTTATGTAGCATTTATTAGTACTTTCTTTTTGAGATGAGGGTCTCGCTATGTAGTTCAGACTGGCCTTGAACCTGAACCTAGGTTGGCCTTGAACTGGCAGTGATCCTCCTGCCTCAGCCCCCTGAGTACTGGGATTATAAGCATGCACCATCACACCTGGCTGTACAGTTTTGAATGTACCAGTAAACTTAAAAAACACAGTTCCCCTCACTCCCACAAAGCGTTTCTTCCCCTAGAGATGGAATAATTGCACATGCCTGTCATCCACCCCCATCCAGTTTGATAATATGTATCTGAAGAGGAAGATCAGGAAATCAAAATCCTCACAGAGGGGCCAGGGATTTAGCTCAGCAGCCTAAGTGCCTGCCTGGCAAGCACAAGGTCATGAGTTCTGTCCCAGTACCAAAAAAGACACACACACACACACACACACACGAAAAACCCTAAATCATCACAAAGTCCAGATGATGCCTGATGACTAGACTCGCTTCACCTTCCCAAGAGTATTGTTGATACAATAGTGAAGGATAAAAATTGTAGGTGTTTTGCTTCTGTCTTCTGCAGTTCTTTTACTCTCATAGCCTGCAATACCCCACTGGACCTCCTTCACCCTGCTTCTCGGGCCTTGCGGTGCCGTCTTGATTAACACCTTATACTGGGTTGGCCTTCAGGCATTTTGAATCTGCTGTCAAACGGCAAAGTTATTTTTGCCTTAAAGGGGCCCAGTACTTGTCTTTCTTCTTTACTTACTATTCTCCAAAGATAATCTACCTTAGAATCATTAAACCTTTATTATCATCCTCCTGTAATACATTATATTACATGAAATACGCTAAGTAAGCAAGGACTTACCCCTCAAGCAGGCGTTTGAGGGTGTGTGTGCAGGATGCTGGTGCCCATCGTGGCACAGCTGAGGAAGGCACTCTTGGACTATACTACAGCAGTACGTTTTCCCATCTTTTTGAGAAGTGTTTGCCTTGCACACGTGTATCACCATTGGATTTTACTACACCACTAGGTTGTAGTGAGGCTGCTCATTTAACGTCCATCACAGGTGATTCTCCGAAATCCAGAGGCCATGCCTCGGCTTCTGAGTGGAGCAGCAACACAGAGTGTCCTCAGATGTCTGGCTCTGTAGCTTCCTTGTTGGAGACCAGTGGAGAGGGAGGGAGGGGAGAGAGGGCAGAGGCCATTCTAGGGAGGGGACTGCTACAATAGGTGCTGCCCCGACCCCCAAAATGTGATCTAGTCTTGGACTCTAGTGAAGGAAGAGGAGCTTGTCTTCAGTTGGCTGGTCAGAAAATGTCTTCTGTACAGAGTTGGAGATGGTTAGAGGAAGGGGAAATAGAACTAACTTGTCCTTTCACTCATATTCTTGGATGCAGTTTTTTTTTTTAATTATCATTGGGTAAGAAAACAATGGAGTTCCATACAATATAAAAATGGCTTCTGTGGTCGGCAAAAGCTGTTATTGCTTGAATGAGGGTGAAATGTTTCAAGAACAGGTATTCAAGATGTCTATCAGCAAATCTTTGTTCAGCTCCCAGAGGTATTCATGCCTGCATTAAACACATCTTTGAGAACATAAAACACTAACTCCTAACCTGAGGAATTCAAGTAAGGTCTAGAATTAAGTTTATTTATTGGTGCTAGGCATGAACCCAGGGTCTTGAGGATGCTAAGCGCATGCTCTGCCACTGGGCTACACTCTGATAAAATTAATGTTAAACAGTATTATCACTTGCATGGATCATGGATTCTATTACAGGGTTTGTATTGGTTTTACAAACAGTTTAAGTATGAAAATATCTGCTCAACATTTTCATGTCTCTACTCATGTGGCTCTTTGTTAGAAATACTTTTTCCCAGCATGATGCTTTCTGCTAAAGTGCCTGCCAGTCTCCAGAGGCTGTGAGATGGGCAGAAATACATAAAACACACAGCAGCTGTCAGGGAGGCCCAAACTACAAGTGGAGCACATCAGACTCTTGAGTTCTGGTCCTTCACTGAGAAAGGATCTCCAGGACACGGGTCCAGAGTCTGCAGTCTGCTGTCCTCCAGATTCCCTCATTTCTTGACCAAAGAAACTTCTAGTTTGCAGATTTTACTGAGGGATAGAGAGGTGAGTATTAGAAGTTTTCTTTATTTAAATGATCATGATAATAATGACAAAATCTGCTGAAATAATATCCTTTATACTTGAGAAATCACTTTTCCACTTAAGCGTAATTTGAATTTTCGTAATTTGCCATCTTTCAAAAGGTACCAAATACTTCACCCTGTTATTTCTTGTAAACATTACAAAGTAGAGAGGGATGGGGATCACGAATAAATCACTTACAGAGAATAATAATGACTTGGCAGACAGGGATCCCCAGTGTCATCCAGTGACTAGTAATCAGTCTTCTGTGGATATTTACAGAATATCTCTTGCAGAGTTACAGGGCTGGGCATGGAGCTCTGTGGTAGAGGACTGACACTGCATGCCTGAGGCCCAGGTTAGATCCCCAGGGCACTAAAGAGAAAAACGAGTTGTAATACTGTGGATCCTTTTGGTGCTCCCTCAAGTGGACTGATGCATTACAGTATTCAGATTCCAAGTTAAGCCAGGGAATGCATTTGATACCACGCCAGTCTTAGATCAGGACATTGCTAGAATCTCTTTCAACTCTGTCTGAAAGTTGAAGGGCCCTTTCATTAGTCTCATTCTGGTCTCTGCAGCCATAAGTGGGTTTCTTTAAGAAACACAACACAAGCCACATAGTACCTTTTTGTATATCCAGTATTGGGGATCAAATTGGAAGCTCTTCACCACAGAACTACATTCCAGCCCTTTTTAGTTTTGAGATAGGCAGGGCTTAAACTTTCAATCCTCCAGCTTCAGCTTTCCTTCACATTAAGCCAAATCCCCAGTCCTTTAAAAAACAATGTATATATTAAATATATGTAAATAATATATAACGTGTATTTTATATAATATATATTAATAAATGTTATATTCATAAATATATGAACATAATTTATGTTAAATATAAATACATATATTTTTGAGATGAAGTCTTGCTAAATCGCCTGGACCAGGCTCAAACTTGTGATCCGCCTGCTTCAGCCTCCCAGGTAGCTGGGATTATAGATATGTGCACCATTCCCAGTTTACATTGTACTGTGAAATTAACTTGTAACAAGTTAGTGGTTTTTGTTGTTTTCATTTGACTTTTTGGGCTTGTTTTATGATTTTGGGACGGGGCCCGACTTCATAGCCCAGGCTGGTCTTGGACTGTGTCCTCTCCTTGCTCCAACCTCACAAGGGCTACCAGTAATACTAGTGTTAAATAAAATGGGAGGAGGGCAGGCTGTGAAGGAAGCGTGAGCTCAGCGGCAGCACGTTGACTTTGAGGTGCCTTAGAACTGAGTGGGTGGACACTGTCTAGTTCGACTTAGAAGCGTTTATGACAAAGAATGGACAGTGCACGGCTGGGCAGAAGCTCTAACTGCTCTTCCAGCTCCAAATGGTAACTGTAGGCCACAGCAAGAAGTGAGGAATCTGAAGGGTGGAAGAGAACATTAGCATGCTAGAGGGACACTGGGTAAACCTGTCCTGCTGCTCCAGATGGGATTAGAGCTAAGATCAAAGCTAGCCTCATTTAGTTTGCTGATAGGTTTTGCTTGGCTTTTGTAGGACAGGATCACAGAATGTTCCAATTTTAAATTAGGTGTCAACATTTCCACACAAAATCCAGATTTCTGTTTTTTTAATCTATGAAAGGGGCTGAGAGAGTTGGCAACATCGGCAGTAATAACTGAAGTGTATCTATTTTCTCTCTTTTCACATATTTATATTATTCCCTGGGCCCTATAGATGTTTGAATTTTCTTCCTCTGAGCTAAGGGTCACTAGGTAATAAAGATACAAAGATAGATTAACAACAGATTAAAGAAGGCTTTGAATACCAAACTAGGGAGTATAAAATGTAGGCAGCAGGCAACCTATGAATAAGGGATTGATGAGATTAAAGCTATATTTAAGAGGATTATTCTGTACCAGTGCAAAAATAGAAAAGTTAGAACTGTTACCAATTTTGAAAGGGAAGAAAGAAATGAGATGGTGTGGCATATACAAATGGTTTTAAGAATGTAACATTGGATATGAGCCAAATTAAAATCTCCTTTAAAAACTGAAATGGAAAAAATCCCTCAAAATGGAAGTGTCTCAGAGCGGGAGATGGTACACAGGGAGCCCGGCCACACCTTGAAGGGAAATCTGCAGATTTCCACGACTCGAGCCAGTGGTTGGTAATAAGGGACAGTGAACGCTGGGGGCAATGGGGAAAAGTCAAACCAAATACACTTCTCTGTGCTCTCTAGCCTGGAAGTCTCAGTAGTTGCTGTTCTCAGTAAGTGGTGGGGAAGGGGCCTTTGTCCTCTCATTCCCAGCCTCTCGTCTGGAGCAACTGTCCCTGAAGGGGAAGGTGAAAACGAGTATCTGAACGTGAAGTGTAGACGGGGCACTCTTGTTTTGCTCTGGTTTTTGTTTCTTTTGTAGTGCTCAGGACCACCTGTCTGCTAGGCACTGAGCCACATGCCCAGCTCCCTAAATTCTTTACCTAGTTGACTTAATCCTCACCACCACCCTTGATCTTCATCTTTTAAACTGGGGTTTAAAAACGTACCCAAAGTGACAGGCCGCTAAGGAGTGGAAGTAAGACTTGAACCCAAGCAGTCTGACTCTTCAAGGCTTAAATCTGTTAGCCAATATGTGAAAACGTTCCTGTATCTTTAGCTCTTCTAGTGCCACACAAACAAGCAACCAGGAAACCTTAAATCTCCTCCTGGTAGCTGTGCTGTCATTTATTTCAGGGGTATTAGTTTGGCTCAGGTCCCCCTAACAGCAATAAAACTCCAGAAATGACATGTTAACTCTCTTTCAGTTAAATATGCTTGGTCTTTGGGTAACCTTGAAAACTTAAGTTATTAAGGTTTGTGCTACATTTAAAGATCTGTTCTCTTGCTTTGAGGAATGGTTCCGTGTTATAATGTGTTCTGGTAACACTTTACTGAAAAAATTCTCACAAAAACTCATTTCTTATTATGCAACCTGAATCATGTTAGATTTTTTTCACTTGTTCTCATGAAAAATTATCATACTTGAAATATTTTAATTTGGGAGGAGGTGAGAACCCCCTAACACTAGAGAAACAAACATTTGTCAAGTTTTCCTACCACAATCAGTGTGATTTCATTTTCTTTGGTCTACAGATGAAACATGTGAATGAAACATTTCAAGAAGAAAAAAATAAAGAGGTGGTTCTCATGAGCATTGGCATCACTTCCGGAGTCGGACGGCTTCTCTTCGGCCGGATTGCAGATTACGTGCCTGGCGTGAAGAAGGTTTACCTACAGGTACTCCCTACCCTTCCCTCCCTGGAAGATGCATTCTTATTCCCTCGTGGCTCATTAATGTACTAATGTTTAAATTCTTCTGTAAAAATCAAAAATGCTTTCTATAATACTGCTGTAGACAGTTTGTCCAGGATAAAATCAGTTATGAATTTGAGTTTTTTAAACATGAATAATTCACAAACAACAATCTTCTTTGTTTTATCAAAGAACTCCACCAAAGCAAAATTTGTTTGCCCATTGTTTTTTTTCACAAAGGATTTTTTTATTTTCGGTTTTGCTCTTATAGTGACATGCAGACCCAGTGCCCTTTGCTGTGTCTTGGGAAATTTGAGTGTGCATATATGACTTTGGAGCTCATTACAGATTCCCTGTGGGGTGTTAAGAAGTCTGCATAAACAAACTGCTAACTCCAAGATCATTATTGACAAGAGGACAGGTATTTAAGTGACTGCTTCATGTCAGACACTGCCAAATGCTACAGAGTTAAATGCAAAGTAGTCCTTTGATCCTAGTAGCTAAAGATCTCCTGGGAGACATAAAACTGTGGCAGTGGACTAATGAGTGTGTTAGGTGGCCCTCAGGGAAACTCTCACTAGTAGGGTCTGAGCAGTGTTAAGAGGTTAAGTAGTATTTAAAGGGCTAGGAATGTAGCTCAGTGGTAGAGCATTTGCTTAGCACACACAAGGTCCCAAGTGCAGTCCCCAGCGCCACAAATAAAAAATGAGCAGCAGTTACATAGAAAGGTGTTCCAAGCAGTGGAAACCACCTGAGCAAGGATTGGAAGTGTACATGGTATGTATGTCTGGGAAACAGAATGTTTGAATGGAATAAAGGAGAAATAGTAGATGGATTAACCAGGTCAAGGACCAGGTTGGAAACAGCCTTTAAGAGCATAAAAAAGGATTAAATTATTCTGCAATCTAGCAGAAGCATTCAAGGTTTTTAAGCAAGAGAGTGACATGAGTTGTGTTTCAAAGAAATCAATATGGTAACTGTGAAAGGATAGAATGGAATGGGGTGGGGAGGAGTTGAGGTAGTCGTGAGAGGTCACGTACTGAATTTATTTTGACCTCCTGAAATAGGCAGGTCTGTAGAGATAGAAGATGGATTGGTGATTGTCAGGGCTAGAGGAAAGGAGAGGACAGTCACTGCTGCTGTATGTGGGGTTTCTTCTTGGGGTAATGAAACTATTAGTGGCAGTGGTCGTACAACATTGTGAATATGATTTTTAAAAAACACTGAATGGTACACTTAAGATGGGTGAATCTTATAGTGTGGGAATTATATCTCAAAACCATTATTAAAAAAGTGGAGGCACAAAGAGTAACTGGAGACTGCTGAAGCAGACTATGCAGGAAGAACCACGCAGAAATACTGGGATCAAACAGAGTAAACTAGGGCTGTAGAGAATGACTGTTCCATGGAGCCACTTACAGAGATTTGTGGTTTGGGTAACAAAGAGATGGTTTTGTTATTTTTAAGGGATCAGTAATTAAGTAAATCTGCATACAATGGGTGTCATTTTTGCCATGTTAAATGTGTGGTGCTTGCAAAAAACAAAAAGTCAGATTGAGTTCAGAACTTATGGGACCATCTGAAGAAGAGAGCTGTGAGGCTTTGGCATCCATGGTCTGCCTTGGGAGAACTGACCAGGGACCTGTCTGGGTAGAAAAAACTGAGGAATACAGTGTTTCTGGGGGAAGGAGTGGCCAGCAGAAGTACTTCAGTGGAGTGGAGTGGCAAGTACAGATTGATCACGGTCCTACAAATAAAGGGAAAGATAGACACCTATATCCACAGCTTGGCTGTTGGAGGAAGGTAAGAAGAGCCAAAAGGAGGACTTAGGATTTAAGGATTAAGCATGTCCCTTTAATGTTATAGATGAAAAGCAGGATTTGAACAGTGCCTTGAAAAGAACGGGAAAATGATTAGAAAAGGCATTTATTGTAGCTAGCTTCTACAAACTGATTAGAATGACCAACACATTAATCTTTGTCCCAGCCCCGTAAGGGAGCCATATGAATGCGGAACAACAGAGAAGCTGCCTTAGCGGGTGTCTGTGTGTGTAGAGGTCCAGGCAGGCAATGAAAGGAAAGAGCCTGGTCACACAGCTAGAAGGAAGTGTACACAGCTGGAGTGTGTGGGGGAGGGTGTGGTGGGCGGTGGTGATGGTGATGGTGGTGGTGGTGGTG
>PVLA01009527.1:0-73928 GCA_004027455.1 Hydrochoerus hydrochaeris | reverse complement strand
AGAAGGAGAAGAAGAGGAAGAAGAAGAAGAAGAAGAAGAAGAAGAAGAAGAAGAAGAAGAAGAAGAAGAAGAAGAAGAAGAAGAAGAAGAAGAAGAAGAAGAAGAAGAAGAAGAAAGAATGTACCTCTTCCAGGTCAAACCCTCAAGTTACTCGTTTGTTCTAACCCAGCCCCAACCCCAAACACATGAGGCTTTTGCGGAAAGTTTACAACCAAACCATAACAAAGGACATGACCTCAATGTCCAGAAATCTTGACCTCACACTAAGCTCCACATCTTCAAGGTTTCCACCACTTTCCAATAGTGACAAGATGAGGAACAAACCTTTTTCCACATGTACCTTTGGGAGACTTTTAAAATCTATACTCTAGCAGAGGTAAGAGTTGTGCTAATAGATTTGTTTACACAGATTTACCTTGGCATCAGCTCCCCATCTCTAGTGACAACCACACTCTCCTCTTTCTAGTAAGAAGAGCTATTCCCACGGAAATTTTTATTGGCTTTTTGGAGGAAAGACAGGAGTTTGGAGACCTCTGCTCTTGCACCTGCTATTTCTTGAATGTCTTTTGGTCAACATGATCATAATGATTCAGTGGCACATTTTGGGATGACATGTTCTGATCCTCTTTGCAAGCAGTGGGGAAACTGTGTTTTCCTACATACAAGGCTAATAAAACCTAGAGACGTGTTCTGGATAGGCAGCATGCTAGGTGTGGTGATGAACAGGAGGGATGCTGACATTAACTTCCTGGGGTTCAAATCTCTACCACGTTAGCTGTGCTACCTGGGAAAGTTCCTTATGCTTTTGGAGTCTCTGTTTTCTCAGCTGTACAACAGGAATAAAAATTACACTTACCTCATATGACTGCCGTGAGTATTAAGTAAATTGATGGTGTATAAAGTGCTTAAAGAAGTTTCTGGCACATATGCGATGCAGAATTAATATCAGCTAGTTAATTTTATTTGAACACAGAAACTCTCTTTGGCTTGAGTATTTACAAAGCAGAGCAACAGATGTGGCTGAGGGGCTCAACCCAGGCCCCATGAGGGAGCGTCTAATCTGGAGACCATAGTGACAGATCTGGAAGTCCTTCCTGTGCTACCTGAGTGTACTGGGCTGAATAATGGCTTCCAAAAGATACTCATGTTCAAATTTCCAGAACCTTTGAATAAGATGCCTTAGTCTTTGCACATGGCAAAAGGATCTCTAAAGACAGGTGTGATTGAGTTAAGGATTTTGAGATAAGGAGTCTCTTGGTCTACTTTCTGCTACTGTCCTGAAACTGGGAAAGAGTTTTTTGAAGAGATATTCATTTCCTACAGTTTTGGAAGCTGGAAAGTCCAAAATGGAGTGGCCAGCATCTGGCAAGAGACTTTCTGCTGCTTCTTGTCATGGTCTGAGGCAGAAGGTCAAAAGAGGGTAAGAAACAGTGAAATAAGGATCAAGTTTGTCCTTCTATATGGACTCACAGTTCAGATAGTTTTAACCAACTCACGAGGGTGGAGCCCCATGGCCCAGAAACTCTGATTATGTTTCCCCTCCAAGCACAATTGGACTAACAGTCTAAATTCCCAGCACACATCGCTTCTCGGCCTTTTGGCTAAGATCAAGTGTAAATTCCCAGCACATTTTGTGTTAGGGACACATTCAGACCACAGCAAATAGATTACCACAAAATTCTCATGTGCTCAGAATCAGAGCTTTGTCGAGGTAATTGGGGCACTACAGCTAACTTGCTATTAAAATATGGGGTCTGGTTAGAGTTAGGTCACCTGAAGGCATGACCTGGAAGGGTTTATCTCCCTCTCTACCATCTCTCTTCTCTCTCTGCTTCCTATATTCCATGATACTCAGGTAGCACAGGAAAGGTCTTCTACAAGACCTTTCCACCATGCTGTTTCTGCCATAGAAACAGCCAACCAGAGACTGTAACCATGAGCCAGAATAAATCTCTCCTCTTCCTTTAATTTACATATGTTGTGTATTGTGTCTAAGTGAAAGGAAATTGGCTAAGAGATTCTAGCATCGGAGAAGTGAGATCATTGCTGTGACCTGGCCATGTGGTTTAGAAGCCCTTGGAACTAGCTTGCAGGAAACTGGAAAAGATTTGGAGATATTAATAGAAAATCTCTAGAATCTTTTAAGATGAGTTTGATGGGTGATGCTTGTCAGAGTTCAGAAGAACAGAATGCTGGTAGAAATGCAGACAGTGAAGGCCAGGCTCAGGAGGTTTCAGGTGGGAACAAGGATTCCATGAGCAGCTGGGCTGGAGGCCAGATATGTCAGATATTGGCAGAAAATTTGTGTGCTTTTTTCTCATGCCTTGAGACTGCAGGAAATTGAGATTAAGGATAGTGGACTAATCTGGTGAAGTACATTTCAAGGCAGCCCAAGGTTCAGGCTATGACATGAATATTGTTGGGAACTTTTAATGTGATCTATAATGAAAATCAGGAGCAAGAAGCCATTTAAAGTTGCCACAAATCGGGCCAGGGATATATCTCAACAGCACAGCACCTGCCTGGCAAGCACTCAGTCATAAATTCAATACCTGATACAAAAAAAAAAAAGTTGCCACATAGGAAGTGCCTGCAAAGTTGGAGTCTTGGAAAACCAGGACAGTAGCAAAGCAGGCTCAAGGCCAACTCAGGAATTGCCATGGCTCCACCCTTCAAATACTCCAAGGTACAAAAGCAAAAGATTTTGCTTTGTGAAGAGAGTTACAAGCCATATTATTCCAGAAAGGGTAGCTAGGGAATTGGTTCCCTGTGATTTTGTTACCAGTACTCAGTCATTCGGGCACTTGATGGCCTCTGTAGCCATGATCAAAGGGGGCCCAGGTATTGCTTGAGCTAGTGCAGACCTTGGTGTTATCCACATGGTAATGATTTTGCCAGAACATAGAATGCAAGAATTATAGGGCTAGGGAGATTTCCATCCAGATTTCAGAGAAAGTCCTGTGAAGTCAAGCAATGTGCCACTGAGAGGTCATTGTGTGAAACTGTGACAGTAAAGTCAAGAATTCAGTGAAGACCCAGGAATTTGGAGATGCCAGGAATATGGAACATCTGAGAAAAGCCACAGCCAGTGAGCAAAGACACTCTGAGAGAGAAGCCATGAAGGCTGAAACTGGCAGTGCCCTAGAGGCAGGGATTCTCAAGCCCTTTGGAGTTTACTTTCCACCACAGAGTTTCAGGATTTAATGTTTTCCCCACTTAGCTTCAGTCTTGCTTTGGTCCCATTCCTTTCTATCTCCCCCTTTCCCCTTTTGGAATGAGCATATTTATCCTGGGTCATTGTATGTTGGAATTGTTTAACTTTTCTTCTGATTTTTACAGGGGTGGACAGCTAAAAATTCACTTTGAGTCCTAGAGGAAAATTTGAATGGATAGTTTCCAGCAATGTCGAACTTTTAGGACTTCAGTAATTCTTAGAGATTAACTAACTGTATTTTGTGTAAAGAGATATACAGTCTTCTGAGAGTCAGGGGCAGAAGGTTATGCTTTGGATATGGAATGATCCCTAACTTTCATGTACTCAAAGACAGGACTTTTGGAAGGTGACTGGGTGAGGGGACACCATAGCTAACTTGCTGTTAAATGGAAGAGGCTCACTAGGTTGTGACTTGGAAAGTTCTATCTTCGTCTACAGCTCCTCCATTCTCTCTATGCTTCTTGTACACCATGATGTGAGGAACTGGCTTCCCCTAGATCCTTTCACCATGCCATTTCTACTTTAGAGCCAGTCAATGAGAGACCTTAACTATGAGCCAAAATAAATCTCTCCTCTTTTAAATTGTGGATGTCAGTTGTTGAGTCTCAGCAACAAGAAAGTGATTAAGATGGAGATTATCCTAGATTACCCAAGTGGGCCCAGTGGAATTACAGAGATCCTTATAACCAGGAAGCAGGAGAGATCAGAGTCAGAAAAAGAGATGTAACACTGGAAGCAGAGCCCGGAATGATTTAGGGTCATGATCCAGGGAATGTCAAAAGCATCTAAAAGCTACAAAAGGCAAGGAAATAGATTCTCCCCTTAAGCTTCAGAGAAGAATGAAGTCTTCTGACTTCCAGAATGTGAAAAGAATAAATGTGCTTTGCTTCAAGCTACTGAATGTGTGACAATTTGTACCAGCAGCAACAAGAAGTTAAATTGAGCAAATGGAGAAGCAAGGTTAGGAATTAACCCAGGACAAGGGGTGGAATAGAGGGCCACACAGGGAGGGACATGGAGATGCATTTAAAGGGATGGAAGCTTTCTCCCAGTTGTGGTGCTTACTGGGGCTTAGGGCTCTGTTGAAGCTTATCAAACTGATTTCAAAATGGTGAATTTATACATAAAAATGATGACTCAATGAACTTGGAAGTGTTTGCTTTTAATTTTTGTGTTGTGTGAGAGAATAAAACAAAGTTTTATAAATTAAATAATAACAAAATAATAGTATTTATTACACTATGTATCATTATCTTCAAAGTAGTTACTCAGAGTACAAGACATAAACCAGCCCTGTATAGTGGTGCACTCTTGTAATCCCAGCACTCAGGAGGCTGAGGCAGGAGGACTACCATGAATTACAGGCCAGCCTGAGCTATATAATGAGTTCAATGCCAGGCTGAAGTATGTAGAGAAATCCTGTCTCAAATAAAACAAAGACATAAACCAAAAAGATTCTTATGAAATCATCCCTTCAATTTCTCCAATGTTCCAATCATCCCTATTCTGGATCCCTATCTGTACCATGGAATCAGCTCCAACACCCTCGCTTTACAGAGGTAGAAACAGAGGCTCAGAGAGCTGTGGAGACCTGGTCCAAACCACACCAAGATTCTTTCCCCACCCACCCAAGAGACAAGAATTAAGAAGTTTGATACCCGCCCAGGGATCTTTCCCCACAAGACTCTAAGAGAATAGGGTAGGGAGGTGAATGAGGATCAGCCTTACAAGTGCCTTTCAGATTGCAGACCCAGGACCTTCCCGGTCCAAGCAGTGAGACACCCCACTCTACCATTTCCAAGGAGAATGAGGTCAAACCAGCCTTTCCCTTCCATCTCCACTGCTGAGCACAAATACAAAGCACCCTCTTAGGGTAGAACTGTTCAAAGGAGTGAACAGATTTTTCCTCGTGAGATTTCGCTTTCCCCAAACCAGGAAGACACCTGACCTCCCATCTTACATATCACCTCTGAGTACCTTGTCCCTTACCCACTGAACTCAGCTGCAGAAGAGTTTTAACATGCATGTCATTATGTGAGCTTGGCCACTACCAAAGTCCTGGAAACTCCTCATGGTGTGGGGAGTCAAGAAATGCCAACTCCCAAGCCATGGGACAATTTTTTCTGCCATCTGCAAAATTCAATTCCCCATCTCCCACTTTGCATGCTATTGTTCACCTTTTCAAACAACATCCTCAAAGGAAAACTTAGAATTCTGTAGGCAGTCAGGGAAAGTGAAGATAGAAAAGGGAGAAATAGAGTCAGAGACAGAGGGCTGTGAGAGTCAGTCACCCACCTAGTCATGGTCTCACAAAGCTCTGGCTGCTGGGAGTGCAATGCTGGAAGCTTAGAGCCTTTCCAACTTCCACTATCAGAGGAGGTTGAATCGTCACTCCTGAGCAAGCAGGACTTCCCAGCACAAAGGAGCCTGAATCATTCTTTAGTCAAATTTAGTTGTGTCATTGGAGTCCCAAGAGGGACATAGATTGTGTACCTTGGAATCAGTGAAAGCAGCCATCACTGAGGTGCTCCTTGATTCCTGTACGGTGGCAAAAGTGTTGGGGAAACAGCAGGAAGTACACTGTATGGTCCTTAGACCACTGTGTCCTTGTTATGTCATTGTCACCCTCCCCCATCCTTCTCCTCCAGATGCCAGATCATTCTCTTTTGACTTCCCAGCAGAGCATCATTAAATCAAGCATTCAAAGCACAAGAGTTGTTGTCCAGAATTTTTAAACTATTTCTGACATAGCAGGTGAATGTAAGAGTCAGGAGGGATCTTTAAACATGATGGATTTTTTTTTTAATTTTGTGCTTGAAAACAAAATAACCAACTCTGAGTATTAGCATTAGAGTTAAAAGCCTGGAATGTATTCTTCTTCATCAAGTGCTGGTACTGTGCTGCAGGAGTCTTCACCTTGGGGTCCCAGACAAGTACCTGCAGCATCACCAGGGAATTTGTCAGAAAAGCAAATTCTATGAGCCCTCCCTTGACCTGTTGCACCAGAAACTCTGGGGGTAGGGCCTGGAAATATGCATGTTGACATTCGGTCAGGGATTCAAGTCTTCACTCAGGGATCCAAACACAGATTTGCAGCCCTGTCTTTCCCCTTGTTGAGTTATAGAACCTCTGAAAATGCAACCCAGGCTAACTGTTCTTACCAAGACAAACACACAAGCAAAAACTTTCACATACCATGTTAAAAGGTAGAGCTCCTTCAAGAGAATTCCTCAGACCTGGGGGCCTTGGCAGAGAAGATCCTCTCTAAATCTCGACTTCTACAACCTTCACATTGCAAGGAACACGCCAGCCTTTAGATCTGAATTCCAGGCGGGTCAAAATGTAAATCCTGCCAGGCGTGGTGGCTCACACCTGTAATTCCAGCACTCAGGAGGCTGAGGCAGGAAGATCATTGTGAGTTCGAGACCAGCCTGGGCTACAAAGTGAGCTCAAGGCCAGCCTAAACTGCATAGCGAGACCCTGTCTCAAAAACAGAAAAAAAAAAAAAAGAAGAAGAAGATGTAAATCCTATTTCATTCACTTTATTGGAAGCAGCCTGAAAAATTCACGCCCACAAAGCTGTTCTCAAAACTGCCACTGCCTTCAGTTTGACTGATTTCTGGAATGGACAGGTGAGAAACCACCATTGGGGTAGAATTATAAACTCTTTACAACAGTGTTTATTCTACAAATCAAAAGACACATTGAGGAAGAGGTAAGAGGAAGTTGGTTCCTTCCACAGTTAAAGCAAAAAATGAAAAAAAAAAGAGCAAAAAGGAATTAAAAGATCTTTACATTGAAAACTACAGTACTCTGGAAAAGGAGACAGAAGAGGATATCAGAAAATGGAAAGACATCCCTTGCTCTTGGTTTTTTTTATGGAAAAAAGGTAAAACAAAATTTCATAACAAAATAATCAGAGAATAACAATAGTTAATGCATTACATGTTACTATCTTTGAAATAGCTGCTCAGGTTATAAGATATGGACATAAAAATTTCTCCAATCAATATTAAGCACAAACTTTCCTTCCCTTGCTCTTGGGTAGGAAGAACCAACATAGTGAAAATGGCCATACTCACAAAATTACTATACAGATTTAATGCAGTCCCAGTCAAAATGCCATTAGCATATCTCACAGAAATAAAGAAAACATTCCTAAAATTCATTTGAAACCAAAAGAGACTTAGAATAGCAAAAGTAATTCTGGGCATCAAAGGAAAGACAGGGGGCATCACAATCCCTGATTTGAAATTATACCACAGAGCCACTGTGATTTTAAAAAAAAAAAAAAAAAAAAACATAGCATGGTCCTAGTGAAGAAAATAGACCTGAGAATCAATTGAATGAACTAGAAGATGCAGAAACAACTCCAAAAGCACCCAGCCACATGATCTTTGACAAAGGGGCAAAGCACATTTACTGGAAGAAGGAGACTTTTTTAATAAATGGTGCTGGAAAAATTGATTTTCTACATGTTGAAGACTAAAACTAGACCCTTATCACCATGAACTAAACTAAAATCAAAATGGATCAGAGATCTAAACATTAAAACAGAAACACTAAATCTGCTGGAAGATAGAATAGGTAAAACTCTGGAAGACATAGGTATAGGCAAAGACTATCACAAAGAATCAACTGGGATATCATCTTATTAAAAAGCTTTTGCACAGCGAAAGAAATCACCCACAGAATGAAAAGACAATTCACAGTGGGAAAAAAATTACACAATCTGTTATTCAGACAAAGAACTAATATCTAGAACATAAAAAGAACTGAAAAAAATCAGACCCTCCAAATTCAAAGATGCAGTTCAAAGATGGAAATCTGAAATGAATAAACATCTCTCAAAAGAAGTACAAGTACAAATGGCAAATAAATATGTGAAAAAATGTTCAACATCATTGGTCACTCAAGAGATGCAAATTAAAACTACTCTGAGGCATTCCACCTCAGTCCAAAAAGAATGACTATCCTCAAAAACAACTAATAACAAATGCTGGCTGGGCTGTGAGGAAAAACGAATCCTTCTCCACTGTTCATGGGAGTGTAGGCTTGTGCAACCACTGTGGAAATCAGTGCGGAGATTTCCCAGAAAACTAGGATTAGCAGCCCCATAGGACCCAGCTATTCCCTTCTGAGTATCTTCCCAGGAGAATTAAAAGCATCGTACCACAGTGATATACGAACACTTATGTTTATAGCAGCACAGTTTGTAATATCCAAATCTTGGAAGCAACACAACTGCCCATCAACCAAGGAATGGATAAAGAAGAGTTTTTTTGTTATAGAGTATTGCTTGGCCATAAATAAGGATAAAACTGAGACATCTCTAGCAAAAAGAATGGTCACTGAGACCACTATCTTACGTGAAACAAATTGGACACACATCTGTAAATACCGCATTATCTCTCTGGTATGAGAAACTGAAAATGTAAATAAGAACATAAGTGGACACAGATATTGTGAGATAAGAAGAAACTGTTCAAAAGAAAAAGGGAAATAGGGGGAAGGGAAAGGAAGGAAAGAAAAGAAAAAATAAGAAGGATAAAATAAAAACTGAGCTTTGGGAGAGGGGTTTGAAAAGACTTGATGTGAGTGAGGAAAAAAGGAGACAAGTTACATCATATACAGATACAAAGGCCCTGGAATCGAACGTGTCATTCTCTATACCTGAACTATACTAATAAATTGAATTTAAAAAAAAAAAAAAAGGTGTAGTGACCGGTCTTAGCCACTAGGTGGCAGCCAGAGAAACTGCGGTTTGAGTAACGCTGGTCAATGAGATTGTTGTGCATGAATTTCCAGTTTCTTCCCCAAGGAGCAGCAGCGTAGTGGGTTATTTGCATTGTACGACATTCTGTAGGGTCCCCATAGAAGGGTAACACCATCTGTGGAAAAATACATGCTATTTTCCTTTTCCTGAAGCGTGTGTACGTTTTTGGTGGAGGCATTGTTTCATTACGTAGCCCAGACTGGATTTGAACTCACTATGCAGGCCAGTCTGATCTGGAACTTGTAGCCCTCCTGCCTCAGCCTACCAGGTGCTGGGATACAGCATGCGCTGCCATATCTGGCTGCATTTTTGGCTCTAATAGTTTCCCCATTACTCTGGTTTCACTGTCTGCCCCCTAGTTCCACTGCTCATGCTCAAGGCTTGGTAAAACTCCTCCTCTCCCTCTACTGGGGATTGAACCCAGGCCTTTGCATTGAGGTGCATCCCAGTACTTGAAAAAAAAATTTTTTTTCTGACAGGGCCTAAGTTGCTAAATTGTCCTTGTTTGGTTCAAACTTGCGGTCTTCCTGCCTCAGCCTCCCACAGTGCTGAGATTACACGCCCCCCACCCCGCTGCAGTTTCCCTACGGTAGGAAACTGCACCACGTGTCTCCTGTTAGTTTGTGACTCCTATGACCTCAGAGAACAAAACTATCTTCAGTACTAAAACCCTTAGTCCCGTACCTGGGCTCTTCAAAGGAATTCACCAAACAAGGAGAGCAAAAGGAGAGGGAGACAGGGAGGGAGGAAAGTATTCTCCTCTCTGAGCCCGGACCTGGGGGCCCCAGTGTCCTCAAACCAGCAACTCCACACCTGGGTTGGCACCTGGCATCCTGCCTGGCGAGCTGTAAAGAGGCTAAGAGAGAAGAGATTACTATAAAGACGCTGCAGCCCCTCTTCAACCCTAAGCACTCCTGTGTCAGGGGAGATGGAAACATCCCTGGGTTTTGGGCAGGAACCAAACTAGACAAAGGTACAAAGACTGGCAGCTCCTAGGCAGAGGCTCTGCCAACTTCAGGTCCAGGTTATTGCGATGCCCTCGACTTAGGAATTTTGTGGCTGCATCTCAGTGAAGATGCAAAAGCGCAGAGCCCCGGACTAGTAGCAGCCCTTCCCCTTCCTGGGAAGCTTAGCCGCCAACCAGATGGGCGCCCACAAGGGCTCAGGCCCTCACAGAGCAACACGTGGGTCCACACTGCCACCCAGCGGCCCTGGCTGGTGACAGGAGAAGAGTAGGGCAATCCTGACAACCACATCTGATGGATGGATGGATGGATGGATGGATGGATGGATGGATGCAGAGGAAGATAAAACCTGTAATTCTCTAATTTTAGCTTTTCTTCCCACTAACAGAAACACACATTCACATTATCTTATATAAACGCTGTGGGAAAACAGTGCTGAAGAGGAGAGTGACAAACTTCAAAGACGCCAAACCAGATAGCCCTGGCCGTGAAGGAATGGATGAACGGGGAATTCCGTTCAGGCTCCTTGGATGCCATCCAGATGTCCAACCAGCTGGTCACCCTGAGTCCCCTCCAGTCAATGACTTTTCTTGATGTTTCTAATCAACAGTATTATATATGCGATGCTATGAACTTTTATATTTAATATTAGCTCATAACTCAGGACCCTAAACCAGATGTGTTGGGTGAGAAAGAAATTGATGACTTATCAGGAGATTGAACCCAGGCCACTGGCTGTTCGCCAGGCCTTCTACCAGCTGAGCTGCTGGTAGAGCTGAGCGGCTGCCACTAGTGCCCTTCAGTTACAAGGGAAGAGAAAGAAAGAAAGAAAGAAAGAAAGAAAGAAAGAAAGAAAGAAAGAAAGAAAGAAAGAAAGAAAGAAAGAAAGGAGATGAACGTAAAGCTGGATTTAAAGAAAATCTCTTACAAGTTTCTTTCTCTTTTTATAAAACAACTTGTGCATTACCTTTTAAGGCAGTAATGGCCAGGATTTTTTCTTTTTCAAGATAAGATGTGTCTATGTAGTTCAGGCTGGTCTTGATCTCACTATAGAACCCTGGATGGCCTCAAATTCACGGTGATCCTCCTGTCTCAGCCTCCCAAGTGCTGGGATTTCATTACAGGCATGTGCCACCATTCCCAGGTGGTCACTCTGAACTCATCTCCCTCTCCTGCATGACTTTAGGAGGCAGGAATGGAGCAGAGAAGAAAGTAAAGTAGGTAGCAAAGAAAGGTGATGAGCGGCCGTGGCAGATTAGCTGTCACAGATGCTGTGGGCTCATGTCTTAAAAACATCAATTGACTTTTCCACTTAAGGATTTATCTTTCCTTTGCCTCTCTCCATCTAAGCAGCTAAGCTCACCCTTGAAGGAACTACACAGACAAGAGAACCAAGAACAAAGAATGTTCCAAAGAAAACTCAGGGAGGAAGGAAGGAACCTCTGGTTCTCCTCCCGCTCTTGGAAAAAAAAAAAACACCCCCCAACCTGCGGAGCTGAAATACAGGTAGGGTCCTATGTCAGACGTCCTGGGTGGAGTCCTGAGAGGGAACATAGCCACTGCAGCATCTGGCCAGGGGGAGCCCGGTGATTCCAAATGAGAGAAGCCCTGAAAAGCACTTAGCAGAATGCCTGGTACACAGTATGTGCTCAGTGAATCGCAGCTATCACTGCTTTACTGGGATGCTCAGGTTTCTGGAGCCTTCAGAATGTCCAGTTTCCTGTGGCAGACAGAAAGATGAGTCCTCAACTAGGGACAGCTGGCATGGGTCCCTCTCCCTCTTCACGACCTCCTTCTAACATCGACAGGACCACAGCCAGCTCAGTTGTTTTCAGTTAACCGATGTCAACTAACATGTAATGACTAACTTCACATGTCAGCTTGGCTGGGTCATGGTTTCCAGAAGTTTGTCAAACATCATTCTAGATGTCTCTGTGAAAGTAGGTCACGTGTGCGTGTGTGTGTGTGTGTGTGTGTGTGTGTGTGTGTGTGTGCAAAGAAGATGGCGCTCTGTGATGTGGGCAGGGCATAGTCTCTGGACTCTTCCCTGGTCTCCAGTCTGCCAGCCTGTCCTGAAGATAATGAATTTGTCAGGCACTATAGTCATGGGAGCCAATCCATTGAAATAAATAAATATCTATCAATCCTCAAATGCTATGGGTTCTGTTTCTCTGGATAGCCCTAAAAGCACGAGTCCGCAGAAAAAATTCTAGAATCTACCTAAGGCTTTGGTAACTGAATAGGGGTTAAAGGGACACAGTTCCATGCTGGGTTACAAAGAAAGTCAAGACATTGCCAAAGCAAATGAGGGGACCCTGAGTCTTAGCTACTGGGCACCAGGGGCCTGAGAGGCCCATCATTTTGATCAGCAGGCCCTTAGGTCCTATCTCTCCAGTGCCCAATGCCATCGTTACTCCCTGGGGAGAGATATCCAAGGTAGCTTGAAGTGAAAGAAAGGGCCACCCATAGAAAAGGAAAACTTAAAATCTTATATCTCACTTCATTCTAAACAACTTTTTTAAACAGAATGGCTAAATTAGGGGGAGGGATAGATGAGAGGCGGTAGGGACGGCTATGGATAGGTGATACCTACAGTAAATGCTAATGCTGGGGTCTAAGTGGCAGGTGTTCACTGTGCGTGTTGGAAGTTCTCACTATAAACTGGCAGAAGAGAAACATTATCATTCACATTTACCAAACAAACTCTTTGAGGGGGCAAAAATAGACCCTTTTTCTTATTGGTATCAAAATGATTAGCACCTAATAATGCTGAAAATGGACCCAGTTGGACAAGCTGGGTGTAGTGGCTCACCCCTGTGATTCCAGCAATCTGGGAGGCTAAGGCAGGAGAGCTGCAAGTCCAAGATCCTTCTGGGCAATTACACCTGCTATGGTTTATGTTTGGATGGCACCCCAAGTGTCATGCAATCATGGAGGTGGCTGAATCTAGCATTTGTGACTGGCTCATTGTCTTGTGCTGGGATTGGCGGTGTAAGTGCTGTACCTGCCCAGGGGCAGATAACTGGCATACTATATAAGGGTGGGAAGAAGACATGCTCCTCCCTTTTTGCCCTTTTCACTCTTGTCACTTGCAGCTACCATGAACAGCTGCCCCTTAGCCACAATACCCTGCCGTGGAGCCAGCTGAATATAGATTGAAACCTCTAAAAACTGTAAGCTAAATAAACCTTTCCTTCCTTCATTTTGGGCATCAGGTATTTTGTCTCAATGAAAGAAGTATAAACAAAACAGCACCTTAGCAAGAACCCTCTAGAATGCAGAGCTGCTAAGTCATCTAGAGCCAGACACACACACTCTGCACTCCCTGAAGATGTCCTGAGAGGAGGGAGAAGAGGGAGGAAAGAATGCATCCATTGCAAATGGGTGAATTGCGTTCCTCCCCCAAAGATTTAACTGCAGGTTTGCTTTCTGTGATTCACTCGCTTGTTATCACCTGGGGCCTGAAAAATACTATTTGACAAATTGCCAAAATAAACAATTATATAAGTAACATGTATTGTAGCATATTGTTATACTTGCTCTATTTTATGATCATTTGTTATTTTGAATCTCTTCCTGTGACTAATTTTAAATTAAACTTCATCATAGAAAAGATCGTACAGGAAAACAGAGAATACTCAGAGTTCAGTTCTAGCATGAGTTTGAGGCAGTGGGGACCCTTGAACACAGTTCCTGGGCTTAAGGGGTCTTCTGTGTTTGAATATATTCCCCAAAAAGGGGATCAAGTTTAAATGAGGCCATGAGGTCCCTAACCCACACCTCTGGTGTCCCCATGATATAAGAAATGATATCAGTAAAGAACTTCTCAGGAAAGGATAAGTCCAAGGGTCTTGGACACCCACTGAAGTGACTGAAGTCTATTTAGACTTCATTAGACCAGGTGCCTGGTCATTCTGTCTTTAGCTTGTCTCAGGTCACAACTGTGATGAGTCTTCATCTGTGCCCTGACCCCCTCAAGGTCCCAGCCCTGCCTGCCTATATTTCTAGCTAACTCAAGCGTCTGTAATACCTATAAGAAGAGATGATAAGGACACACAGAGAAACAATGGGAATGCATGTGCAGAGGAAAAGCCATGTTAAAAACAAAAAGCAAAAAACAGCAAGAACAGAGCTGAAAGGACTGTGCCCTGTGTGGCATTATGTAGCGGAGGCGGGATTAAGGATGTTTACTTTAAAGCCACTCCCTCTGTCCCATATGACAACTTCCTTTTCCTGTCCCAGTGGCACGGAAAAGGGGCTCCAATCAGCGCCCTGTGCATCATCAAATGCCCGCCCTAAGCGCCACCCCTGTCAGAGTTTATAAATATATCCCACACCCCGCTTTCCGGTCAGAGAATGCCAGGCTTCTGTAGCCATGGGGTCCTCTCCACGTCCTCAGAATAAAAGTTACTTTTATATTATATTTTTTCTTTCTTATAGCACCAAATTCCTAACAGAATGGTGCCGTGACTCGGAGGGCAGAGTGAGTTAGCTCCCGAGTTGGAGCTGACCCTGCCTGTGAACCACCGTTTTCTGCTCTGAGAATGTTAACTTGCCACCGCTAATCCGCGTGCGACAGCGACCTTCCTCACTCATCGAAGGAGAGCTGCCATGCAGGGTTTTCTGTTTGCGTTCCTAAAATCCGCAAGCTTGCGGTCAGAACACCTACCCTTACCGTCCTGGGACAACGGCTTCCACGTTTCCTGGGGGACAGCTAAAGCGCTTCCTTCCCGAGGCGAAGCTGTTTTCTCAGCTCACTTAGAATTCAGTCCTGGGGGCCATTTGCTGGCCCCCCCCCAAAAAAAAAAAACCACACTTCTGGAGAGCCTGGTTTGTAACCTTGGTGCTCTTGGCCTTGAGGCTATAAAAAAACAAAAAGCTTATGCATTTCTCACACTGGTGGCAAGTTAACAAAAATCTATCATGAGGACGTGTCTTTCTCTCACTCTGTCTTGTATAATGGCCCAAGTACTTCTGGCTCGCTCAGCTCCACCAAGAACTCTCCCCTGTATCTCCCAGACCAAACCCTGCAGCTCTCTCAGCCAGAGGTTCACGTACCCCTGTGTCGCCCTCTCCTCCTCCCTCCCCCACAGCAGCCTCTGACCCTTCCCTTAGTCTCTCCCCAGGCTCCAACTTCTCAATCCCCTACCCGAGCCCTGTGTTCAGTCAGATGGTTCTTGGTCTACTAGTCGGCTCACCATACGCGGTAATCATGTCCCTTTCTCCCTCTCTGGCCTATCTCAGATTAGCCATAAATTAGGCTCCTTTTCTGCTATTCTTACTTCAAGAGATCTCTATTAATCTACAAAAAGGTTCATACTAGTCTTTTTTATATAGCTCAAATTGCCCAAATATATTTGAGTACACTCTGATTTTATAACATGTTTGTCAGTCTACATATTTGTTGTCTGTTAGACTGTACAGATCATCTGTCTGCATTTGTCTATTTGCCTGCTCTGTAAACAGCTGTTTCTTTTATTTGAGCTCAACAATTTTTTTCCTCCTCTTCTTTTACATTTTCAGATCATTTAATCAAGGTTTATTTGGGTTATACATTTAAAAAGCATCCTTTCACCTAGGTTGCCAGCTGGTTAAAATGTTAAAACTGGTTAAACAAAGTCCCTTGGGGTGAGGAGACATTGGACAGGACTTTAACTGATGAATAAGAAAGTGGCCACCTGGTGTTTAAACCAGTCTTGTTCATTAATCAGAGGCCCGGATAATCTCCATAGTCTTATGGGAGTCACCCCAACTAAAGTTCATATAACCGAGACAATTCACTGTGGTTGATCTGATGGTATATTCTTGCTCTCAAATGTAAAATTATGATTACTTATGATGACAAGTTGTTTTCTTTCAGATCCAGATGTCTGCCTTTTCCTTGTGCTCCAGCACAGAGATTCAGATCGGACCAACACGAGGTCACCACTCAAATAAGAATTTTCAAATAAAAATTTATATAATATATATAATGTATATGTTATATTTAGAGATGCTTAAATAGTAAACAGTCCAAACAATGTCACAAATTTCTTCAGTGCTCAAATGTTAAAAACACCCATGGTGAATGTAAAATAATAGTTGCATTTAATGTTTTACGTTAAGCTTACTGCCTCTATTGCACTATATTGTTATCAATCTTCTAGATGTTCAATAACTAAAATTAAGAGATAATGATAAATTCCTTTTACATTTCTTTTGCTGAGATCCACCAGATCTTTTCCAAAAAAGGTTATATAATACACACTGGAGCCATAATTAACTATACTTAAATGACAGCACAGCTGATCTCTCTCTCCTAAATAAAAAGGTAAAATTAATAACACAGGCCATCCTCAAAATCAGATGGCATTAGACATTCTAACAGCACAGAAGATACTTATTCAATTGTAAAACCTAAATGTGTGTATGTCAAATCAATGACATGTCAGTTTCTAAAATTTCCTAGACCTTATCCTTTGCCTCCTTATGGAAAGCCATTACTAAACTTATAATCATAAATATCCTATTGATTCTATCATTTGACTCCTGCATACTTAATTGATTATTTACCCTTGTCTCCTTTAGACTAAAAGCTGTTCACCTACCCAAGATAAAAGCCAGATGTCTTGTGACTGTAGAAGAGACAGATAACCTTCCTCTAAGGGCCAAATCCCAAGACAAAAGGCTAAACTTGGCTCTCAAACCCCACAGGGAGACCTTAATGTGGCTTTTCATGTTCTCAACAACAGAGATAAAAATTAGAAGAAAAAATAACCATCTGATCTCTTAGCAGTGACACTTGGGGCTCCCAAGACAGGAAAGCCAAAACAAGGCAGAGCTGCCCGAACCCCTCCCGGACCATGCTTCAAGTGCAGCAAGAAGGACATTGGGCAAGAGAGTGCCCCAACTGTATTGCAATCTCAAGGGCCATTGGAAGAGTGAATGTCCTAGCTGCCAGACAGTGGATAAGCCACTCTTAACACCTTGCCCTCACAGGAGATTTCATCACCACCAGATTCATCACTGACTGACCTACTCAGACTTGCTGCTGAAGACTAATGGGGCTCGGGGTCCATGGCCCCCCATTAAGGTATCCTTCTCAGAGCCCCACATCCCACTGGAGGTCTCAGGTAAGACATTCTCTGTACTTGTGGACATAGAGGCCATACATAGTGTTCTTCCTGAGTTTTCAGGCCCTTGTATTAAGTCCTCAGTCTCTATAGTGGATGTTGACAGCCAACCTACACAGCCTTTGCCAATGGGGCCAATGATTTAGCTCAATGGTGCAGAACTTTACTGGCAAGTTCAAGGTCCTAAGTTCAAGTCCCACTACCCCTTTTAGATAGAGATCTTCTTCTCTGGTTGATCCCACAGTTTGGGATACCTCTAATCCCACCCGCACTACCCATGCCATGCTTATTTTAATTCAACTTAGGGGTCCTTCAGTTTTTCCTTGCATTCCCTAATATCCCATGGATCCCAAACATTTACAGGGACTGAACCCTATAATTAAGCACCTTTTAGATAATGGTTTTCTTAAACCTACTCATTCACCCTATGATACTCCTGCTCTCCTGTTACTCAAGTCTGATGGGTCTTATCGTCTAGTGCAAGACCTTAGGGTAATCAATAACGCTGTTACCCCAATCCACGCAGTGGTGCCAAACCCTTATACCAGGCTCTCTCATATCCCTCCCTCCACCACTCACTTCACAGTTGTAAATCTTAAACATGCCTTTTTACCATCTCCCCTACACCCTAATTGTCAGGATTCCTTTGTGTGACTGACACTCTGAGGTCTCAACAACCTACACCTGTCATTTCTATAGTAAAACCTCTCTTCAGGGACACATACCACCCCCTTCCTTTCCTATTCATCAATTTCATGGACACACCCCTGGTCAGGACTGGCAGGTAGATTTTACACACGTGCCCTGCCACAAAACTCCCAAATATCTTCTCACCTTTGTTTGTACTTTTTCAGGATGGATAAAAGCCTTTCCCACAACCAGGTTGACTGTAGATGCAGTTACTAAAGTTCTGTTACATAAAATCATCCCCAGGACTACAACCATGGTAGAGCAGCCCCTTCCTGGTCTTCTTGGCAACCCCAACAGTGGTCAAAGTTGATGGACTTCCCTCCTGGTTTCATATCACTCAAGTTAAGCAGTGCCCTCCCAATCCTGAATCTAACCATCCTGAGTGGTCATCTTGTCTTCTGTCACCTACCCATCTCCATCTCACCAAGGCCTCACAGCCACAGCACTCAGGCTAAGTCATGTTTTGTTATCCAATTTGGTTTCTAATTCCTTACGTTCTACTAATTACCTTCTTTACAGCAGAACTCCTGACAGTCTTTTCTAAAGACTCCCACATCATGCATAAAATTGTCTTCATGCTGTTCTATGTGACAACTGTCTCAGTTCTCTCTATCCTCAGCTGTTTAGTCACACATGAGATCCCTGAGGGTCTGGGCTCTTATCTCCCTTATAGTGACACAGCCACGGCCCTCCCCACCCCTCTTATTCTTTCCAGCTCAACTCCTGGACCAGAGACAAGCCCTGCCTAGCCACACTTTTAACTTTTATTCTTTCAAATGGAGAAATAATCACTTCTCACAAATTCACTCCTACCCCAACACTTATTTTTCAGAATTCTACCTCACCATGGTCCTGATGAAAGGACATATTTAAATCAAAGGGACCTTTCCTCCTACCTCCCCTGGGTCCTTAAATATGATACTGGCCTTACCCCTCATAGCACATTGTCTTTTTGTTTTTCCAGTCTAAGATGTGGGCATTTACCAGTGATGAAGTTGTCCTGGCCAAAACACCAGGTACCAGTATCTACGTGGGCATCAGCCACCATCTCGTCAACCTTCTTAATCCCTGATACGGTGCCCTCTGCCAGCAGGAAGTAGTAAGAGAGAGACTTCGTCTTTTTCCTAACAACAAAAAGATGGGAATGAAAGGACTATGCCCTGCGTGGCATTATGTAGTGGAGGCGGGATTAAGGATGTTTACTTTAGAGCCACTCCCTCTGTCCCATATGACAACTTCCTTTTCCTGTCCCAGTGGCACAGAAAAGGGGCTCCAGTCAGCCCCCTGTGCGTCATCAAATGCCCACCCTTAGTGCCACCCCTTGTCAGAGTTTATAAATATATCCAACACCCTGCTTTCTGGTCAGAGAATGCCAGGCTTCTGTAGCCATGGAGTTCTCTCCACATCCTTGTAATAAAAGCTACTTTTATATTATATTTTTTTTCTTTCTTATTGCACCAAAAACCTAACAACAGCCATCTACAAACCGGTGAGAGAGGCCTCAGAAGAAACCAGCCTTATGAAGAGATGGGGCCTCAAGAATAGTGAAGGCATGAATTCCTAATATTAAAGCCACCCAGTCTGTGAGCTGGGCTGAGGCAGCCTGGGCCTGATCAGACCAATCTTAGGTGGATCTTCCATGCCATCAGCAAACATTTCAGAACTTTGACTAAGTGTCAGGCACTGTGCTTGACACTGAGGGTCTACTTACAGGTGGATGAAGCTTGGGAGGTGTTAGTTTAGACCTAGCTGCAGCCCCTCAGGGCCTGAGCCAGGCTGTGCCACTATTTTCTTCCATCTCCTTTCCTTCTATTGTGGTGTAAACATGAAGCATCCCCCATGGGCTCAGGTATTGATCCCCGGTGCAGCAAGGTTCAGAAACGCTCAAACGTTCTGAGGCTTAGAGGGCGGCTTGGACCCCAGGGTGCTAATGTACCTCGTGGGTTCAGTGCAGCCCTGATGAGTCCACCTGGACTCTCCACCCGATGGCATGCTAGAGCTGGGGTCCCGCTGAAGACCACACCCTGTCCCTGGTCCCTGCCGCTCCGTCTCCCTCTTTTCTTCCTCCTGTTCAGTTCAAGGGGAGGTCTGTGTGCTTTGTTCCACGGAGGGCTTCTACCGCCTCACAGACAAGGAAGTAAAGAAGCTAAATGACCAAGGAAAGAAACGTCTGAAGTCTTAAGCCAAAATAAATTCTTTGTGCTTTCATTTGTTTTTCTATTAACTCATATATTAACACCTTTTGTCTTAAAAATAAATACTGCTTTAGAGGAATAAATGTCCCTTGCTGTTGGCCAATAAAGGTTTGCTGATTCTCTGGGAAGCCAACCATTCTGTATGCTGAGTGAACACCAGTGGTCTCTAATCTATGAGTAACAAGGCACCAGGCTATTAAGAAGATAGGGCAGTTGCAGTGGACACCAACTGTGTTACGCTTTAGAAAAAGAAAGAAAGAAAGAAAGAAAGAAAGAAAGAAAGAAAGAAAGAAAGAAAGAAAGAAAGAAAAGAAAGAAAGAAAAAATGGGCTTGGCATGGTGGCAAATAGTGGCACCCTAGCACTCTGGAGGCTGAGGCAAGAGGATTGCTGTGAGTTCAAGGCCAACCTGGGAAACCTAGTGAGACTCTGTCTCAATAAATAAATAAATAAATAAATAAAAGAAATGAAAATGATCATCTAATCAATTCAGGAAAGAAAATCATCCTGCCAGGCAGATTCCTGAATGCCAGCACATGGGGGTCTCAGGTAGGAGGAACATCACAAGTTGGAGGCCAGCCTGGACTACATAATGAGACCCTACCTCAAAATAAAAATAAACACAAAAACAAAAAAGAAAGAAAGAAAAAGAGAGTCATCCTAACATTTTACAGGTCTCTAAATAAAAATGCAAAGCCCTCATCCTCAAAATATAAATAAATAAAAGTTCCTTTGTATGGCAAATACACCTCAGCACTGTGCCTGCCATATACAAAGTGTCTGCATTTATGTTGCCTTAAAAGCTAAAATGTCAGTGATGCCTAAATCACAGAAATTTTTACTGGGTTCACTTTTGCTGAGACTGAATAATGCACTGAATTCAAGCATGGCGGCACATGACTTATCGCAGTATTCTAGATGGCTGAGGCAGGAAAATCACAAGGTAGCTCTCAACCTGACCGAGGTAGAGTCCAGCCTGGAGTTTAGTGACTTAGTGAGACCTATATAGGTATCTAAAAAAAAAAAAGTCTGAGGAGATGATTCAGTGTGAAGATGCAGGGTTCAATACCCAGATATGCAAAAGTAAATAACTAATAGATGATAGATAGAACACATATATAGATACTTAGATCGTTAAAAATAATCAAACTAAATGGTCACAGATTGGAGAGCAGTAGCAAGCAGCTAGAGTGGAGTTGGAGGGAGCAAAGGCCATGGCGAGGTGGTGGACGGGCGCAGAGGAGATGTGGAGTCGGGATCCAGGGCAGGGTTGGCTGGCTTGGAGGCACATCGGGGCCAGAGCCAGAGCTGGAGCGCTGACGGGGAGGTGAAGCTGCGTGTGGCGTGCAACAGTAAAGTCAGACGCCGGATGGACAGTGCGCCAAGAACATCAGAGAGGACTGGGCCTCGCCGTGAGAGGCAGCCTGGAGTCAACACGTTGACATGTTGATGAGAAGAAAGCCAGGGGTCCTGTGGCACGCTGGAAGCAGAGACTGTCTACAGGACACCACTGATGGAGGACAGATGGACAGCGGGATGACCAGAGAGTTCTCTTCTTAAACCTTGGGAGAGTGGCCCTCTGTCCTCTGCTGGACCCCTATTAGGAACTTTAACACACTCTCTGAATTCCTTATTTGTCAGAAGGGAAACTCAGACTGCAGTGCACCACCAGGCTCACCCATGGCATGGTGACATCTGCAAACACGAGTGCCGAGGGCTACCAACCCCGGGCGCTGTGTGGCTATAAAAAGGGAAGAGAAGATACCGACCTCCACCTGGGGGACATACTGACTGTGAACAAAGGGTCCTTGGTTGCACACAGAGTTGGTGATGGACTGGAAACCCAGCCAGAAGACACTGGCAGACTAAATGGCTATAATGAAACCATGGAGGAGAGGGGAGATTTCCCTGGAACTTATGTTGATTATATTGGAAGGAAAAAAAATCTCACCTCCCACTCCAAAGCCTAAGCCATCTCGACCCCTTCCTGTTCTTCAAAATGTGAAGCAGACACTGAGCAACAGGTCAGTATTGATGAAGGGTTACTTAATGACTCTTTCTTTTCTTTCTTTCTTTCTTTCTTTCTTTCTTTCTTTCTTTCTTTCTCTCTCTCTTTTTTGTTAAATGTTTGGGCTGGGCTGCTGTGCTCTGGGCAGAAGTTGTCTGGGTACACTTTCCTGAATTGATATATAAGATGCATAAAACCTGGATCAATTTTTAAAGGGCTGAAAGTTTGTGTTTGTGGGGTTGGGAGTTTCTATAAAACTAGGGAGATGGTATCTGAGAACTTGTTTAGTGAGTATCTTAAACATTATCATTACAGTTGTCACTGAATTAAATGCCTATTGCATTCTTATTTTTGTAAATGATGTATCTAAATAATCACTTTGGGGAAGCATAGGGTAAGGCTAATGCAAATGCATTTAATATATACAATTTGGATGGAAAAATAGAGAAATAAAATGACCACAGAACTAAAAAAAAAAAGTCACAGATTTATTTCACTATAAAGAAAAAGATACCATAGGATGTTTTTTCCCTTTTTCTTTCCTTTTTTTTTCCCCACTGCTACCAGTGATTGAACTCAGGACTTCACACTTGCCAGGCAGATATTGTACCACTGAGCTATATCCCTGGTCCAACCATAGGGTTTTCTTATGAGGTGAAGACTTGACTTTTGGACAAGACAAGACTTCACTGCCTTGACAACAGGCCCGAAGAGAACTTGGAGCCCTTGTTAACAGGCATCATAATCTAGTGACAACTGCCAGAGAAAGTCAACAGCTAATGTGCTTAACTGCTTCCCCATTTCGCAAGGCTGCAGCCTCAGGTCCCTGGCCAAGGACAGCATCTTTGAATGACTAAAAAGATGGTTGACTCCATCCAGATGCCTCAGGTAATGTTTCAGGAGCTGCCCAACTGTCACAGACAACCTAGGGCAGGTGTCACCAAGCATAGAAACCAGCTGCTCAGAAACTGAGGAGCCCTGCACAGGTCTCCCAAGTCCAAGCTCGCAGATGTGGAAAGACCCCAAGGAACCCAGGGAAGGTTTCCAAAGACTCAGCTATTGTGTATTCAAAATCACCAGGATATCAGGACAAGTCTCAGGCCCAGCAACCAGTCACCCATGGAAAAAAATCAAGGCACCTATGGTAGTCAGGGGTTGCAAGGAGAATAATTATGTACAGGACACAGAATTTATATTATATGATGGTCTCCCAGAGTTAAATACAAGAAAGTGCAGGAAATCTGTCCACAACACTAAACACCTATAAAATCCAATGGAGGGTCTGGATCCCACAGCAGTGTCCTGAATGAGTCCAGCTAAAGACTAGAGCCCATGACAATATCTCCCACAAGTCCAACTGGAGGCTTAGATTCCACAACAATGACTCATGCAGGTCTGTTTCATGGATCTGCACTAGGAAGGCCCAAAGGTCAATGGTAGAGGCTAGAGAGTCTGTGCCAGTGGGTTGAAATATCTGTCCCAGTAGGTTGAGGGTTCTGCGGTGGAGCCAGGAAACAACACTCAAAATAATGGCCAGGCCTCCCCTGAAAGCTACCACCACCATCCTCAGTGACAGTGAGGTCCCGAGCTCTTCTGACAACGAACACAGTCTAGTACATATCAGGAAGGCAGTGTGTCAAGCTTCTCCTGGAGATTAAACAGCACACATCTTCCTCTCTGGAGCCAAAAAGCGATGCTCAAAATAAGGACCAGGGCTCCCCAAAGTGAGCTACAGCCACTCACTCTCAGAAACAAGCTCCTCCAATGATAATGGCCGAATTCGTATCAAGGAAGTCAGCAGGACAAGCTCCTCCAGGAGAACCAGCAGCACCAAACAACATCACTTAGGAGAACCCACAATGCTATTCTTCCTCTCCAGGTCTCCTTTTCATGCTGGCAACAGTTCTCAGGTGGGCCATCCACACTCAGCTACTAAAGGCAGAAAGACATCAAGGTGCCCAGGGTAAGTTTCACCAGGCCCAGCCATCGGGCAATCAAAGGCACCAAGTAGCTCTGGGTAGGTCTCCCCAGGCCTGACCATCAGGAGCCTAAAGACCCCAAGAAGCCAGGGGAGGTTTTTGCAGAGGTACATATCCCAGGCCTGCCCCTGAGGTACCCACAAACACCAAGGATTCCAGGGGAGGTTCCCATGGGAGATTTTCCAAGATCTGATCTTAAGGCACCCACAAAAACCAAGGAATCTAGGGGAAATTTTCCTAGAGGAAGTCTTCTCAGAGTCCTGGCCCTATGGCACCCACAGACACGAAGCAGTCCAGGGGAGGTCTTCCCAGGGGAGGTCTTCCTGGGCCTGATCATGAGGTATCCATGAAAACCAAGGAGCCCAGGGGAAGTTCTCCCAGGAGGTTCTTCCCAGGCCTTGGTATGAAGCACCCACAAAAAATCAAGGGGCTCAGGGCAAATCATTCCAGGGAGGTTTACAGGTCTAGCCATGAAATATGCAGTGTCACTGAGGAACCCAGGAAAGATCTTCCCTGGCCTGGCTATGAGGCACCCAGAGCCACCAAGGAGCCCTAGGGAGGTCTTCTCATGGCCTGCTACCAGGCAACCAAGGTACAAAGGGGTACAGGGGCCATCTTCCCATGCCTGACCACCATGCAGCCAAGACAACAAGGAGTCCAGGACAGGTCTGTCTTGCTCTGGTCTTCAGGTGCCCAAAGATACCAAGGCCTCCTGGTACCAAGTGACCAAAGACAGCATAGAATCCCTGGGTGTAGTCCCAGGACTGGCCTGGCACCAAGGAGGCACCAAGGAGATCTTCCCAAAGTCCTTGCCCACCAGCTACCTAGAGACACCAGAAACCCAGCACGTGTCCAGCACATGTCCACCCACCATGAGTCGCTTTGTGGGAAAGTGTGGAGAGTGAGTGGAGGAGAATGGAGCCATGAGGGGCAGTCATCTTAGGCAGGAGCTGGTGCTGGGATTTGTGAGCCCAGCGTCCAGTCACATTCATACCCAGGAGAGAGCTGGCAGGTAGGGAAGTCCTGTGCCCTGTGTTAATCCATGGCCCCCAGAGTCCTCGCCTATCCTCACAGAATAAAATGCTGTGACACAGGTGTATGCGGGGCTAGGAAGCAAAATGTCACCCGGGGCATAAACAAGCTGAAGGGCCAGTGAGCAGAGCCTGACGCTTCCTGAGGGCTGATGGACACTGTCCACACAGAGATGCACATGGTATGCTGAACTGGGGCTTGTTACTTGTACCCTTTATGCCATTTCCCTACGTGCAAGACACCACAATTCCAAAAATATCAGAAGAAGCCAGCTCTGCCACTGGGTAAGGGAGTGAGTGGAGGGGACTCTTCCAAGATTTAGATAGAACCGAAAAGCCCCAGAAACCCAGACACCACGCTCAACACCTCATTCCTGGGCTAGGTGAACAGCGAGACCATGGTCCTGCCCCTAAAGGAATCTGGACTCTGTGTTCTTCCCCATCAGCATCTTCTTTGCCCAGCCCCCACCTTGGCCAGGTACAAGATCACCATCCAACTTTTGGCAGCAGCATCAAAGCAGGGACATTGGCATTATTACTTCACATCTTGTGATCATTTACATGTTACCATTTCTCATCATTTTAACACTTGCACCCAAGTGTCTGTGTAGCATTGACCTAACCGTGGTTCAGTCTTTCTCCAGCTCTTATGTATCATCAGATGACCAGAGCTGTGTTCACTGAAAATATCAAGGTCTCTTGTTATTCTGGGCATTTCTCTGATAACAGATGTCAGAGAAATGCACAGATCAATATCTTGGGTCCTACAGGTCGGGGACCAGAACCTCTCTGGGCTGCACTACATTCCAGAAGGGAGGTGGTGACCATAGTCATTCAGCTTTTTATGCTAGGAGACCTGGTCTTGACTTGTGCCTGGAGCCATTTCAATGGCACCCAGGGACATCTCGTGTATCCTCAGGTACACAACGAGGTTCTGTTTTCTCCTCTCTACAAGTGGGATGTTGCCTCAGGACACATGAACTAATGTTCTTAATGCAAGGAATTACAGCACCACTTCTATTTGACAAACAACCTGGCATGAAAATGCTAATTTTTCTAAGCATTCCCTTCAGAAATTTAACTGGAACAATCACTTTTATGCCAGGGCTCTCCCATGCCCCCTGAAGCACACACCACTAAGCATTCCAGAGTTTTGTCTAAGCTTTACCCTGCAACCGTACTTGGCAATCAATTTCATGTCTCCTCTCTGTTGGGCCACAGGCTGGGAATCACTCAGCTGGGTGCCATGCAAAAGTCTGGCGAATGCATCTGGTACAAGCAAGCAGTCAGGTCACACAGCCTCATGCGGTCCCTACCACCAGCTTTCCTGGGCAGTCAACCTTTCTGTAGCCCCTCTGTCCTGAGCACCCCCAGGGCCTACACTTCCACCTGACAGGCCCTGATGATGGGAAGGTGAGTTGTGCATTTTGCAGCTCCCACATTCCTGTTCCTTGTCCCTGTACCTCACCCAGCCTCTGTTTGCACCTCTGAGCAATGTAGTGCTTGAAGGCCCAGCTCATAGAATTGCTGTAGGAGGAAGTGGGTTTTCCAAGGCAAGTGCTGGTCCTGGCATAGGCCCTGTAAAAGACCTGTACCTTGTTCTGACGATTTTCCTTCCCCATGGGGAAGCTTTGTCTCCCTCTCATTGACCCCTGCCTTTTAGGGAAGCTTTTCTCTTCATTGTAAAGGTGATTGAAGAGTCACTCTATGAGCTTTTGGGTATATGAAAACAAGAGCCTGAAGGGGCTGGCAGAGGGCCCCATGCCCACACACATATCATGGAAGGAGCTGGTGGGTGCCATTCTTCCAAGAATATGCATGACACCACACTATGTGCACACACTACACTACATCTACATACTGACCGCTATTCAATAACCAAGCAGAGGTAATTGCTGCCCTCTTGGGCTTGTATTCTAGTTGAGGGCTATGAAGTCAACCTGGACAGCTGAGTAGATAGTTTCCACAGTACAGTAGATGTAACAATCTCCTAATCTGATGCTCTGCACAGATGCACAGCACAGAGAAGAGGACCCCAGAGGACACCCAGTGAATTGGGTAGAGAAATGAGCAAAAAAGTGAGGGAAAGCTAGGTAGGACACACTCCTATTTCCCTCTACTTCTCAGATGTTTATGGAGCCCATGCCCGAGTAGACAACGCTCCCTTTCTTCATGGAGGTGACATTCCAGCAGGAAGAGGCAGACACTTGTGTGTCGGGTAGCATCACAAGCCCACCGAGCCAGAGACCAAGGGTCAGAAGGACTGTGCTGTGAGCACGGGGGCCTGTGAGATGTGATGGGCCTGAGCACGTAGAGAGAGCTTCCAGGTGCAGTTGTGGCCCAGGGATACTGGGACACTCAGCATTCAGTGGGTGGATGCAGTCTGGGAAGACTTCCTGGGATGGGCTGGTGGACAGAGCTGTCTCACAGAAGGAACATGGACAGTTGGTGACCTTTTCTCTTCCACCTTAGGTGGCTGCAACCTAAACTGATGTCTCATGTGCAGAACTTCTGCAAGTCCACCTCACCAGCTTACCTACCATGTGCAAGGCCCTGGGTTTGATCTCAACAGTGGGAAAAAAAAGTCCAGAACCATCATACCATTCAATGCACTTCCAGAGATGTAGCAAAGCAGTAGAAATCAGAATCATAAAATGCATGCTAACCAACACATGGGATCAATTTAAAGTGTCACTCAAGAGATGAGCAGATAAAGAACAGGTGAGCAATGTATGAAATAGCCTTGGAAAGAAGGAAATCTCGCACACCTTTCTCCGCCACAGAAGGTCTTCTTCATAGAGCTCTGTATCAAAGCCAAGACGCCCACTGTGGGCCTTGGGAACTGATGTCTCTCCCTGGCAAAGGAAGAGAAGACTTAAGGGTGGCCGTCAATGTAGGGTATCACCACATCGACTGTGGATACATTATCAGAATGAGGATGAGGGAGAAGAAGCCATCCCAGAGAAGATCTAAGAAAAGGTTGTGAAGTTGGAGGGGTTCTTCCTGGTTAGCAAGCTGTGGACCACGTTCTTTGCGAGAAGGCTGCTGAAGACCCTCAAGGATCTAAAACTGACAACCTGGAATCTAAAATCTTTTTATTTTTAACCTCTTCCTCTCTACTCCCTTTTTTTCCAGTATCAGATTTATTTTTTATAAGTCCCTAAAAAATTGTCATAAAAGTACAGATTAATGGCCAGACTAAGAGACAAAAAAATATAAAACACGTAAGACAATTATAATAAATCAAGGTACACTTTCAAATATATTATCCATGCTAGATTACAATAATCCTTTCCTCACACTTTTTACCCACTGTCTTCAATTTTGTTATTTACATATTGAGTTTTCGCATAAGAGCAAACATGCAATATTTAAACTTGCATGTCTGATACTTCCCCTAACATAATCACCTCAAAGCACATCTGTTTTCCAAAAATGACTCGTTTATCATCCTTTACAGCACAGTAATATTCCACTGTGTATAAATATTACATTTTTTATTGATTAATCTGTTGATGGACATTTAGGCTGTTTCCAAGATTTAGCTATAAAGAACTATCCTGCTATAAACATGGGTATGCATACATCACTGTGGTAGGATGTCTTTCCCTCTTTTGAGTATACCTAGAGGACCAATAACTGGGTAAATAGCTGGATTTTCATCTTATTCACTTTCTACAGGGACTTCAGGCTGGGAAGGGCTTCAGCCCCAGAGACCATAAAGGCAATATCCTCCCCCATAAAGTAACATCTTTGGATGCCTGGGAAATCACAGAGGAGCAGGTGGAGAAGGAGTTGGGAAAGCCCTTGGCATCTCAAACTTCAATCACTTTGAAACTGAAAAGCTCTTGGAGAAACCTGGACTGAAATACAAAAGCAGTGACTAACCAGGTCATTGTCACATATACCTTACCCAAGAGACACTGACCCAGCACTTCCACTCCGAGGGTATCACTGTCATCACCTACATCCCACTAGTCTCTCCAGATAAACCTTGGGCCAAACCAGAAGACCCTTCACTACTGGAAGATCCTAAGATTAAGGAAATTGCTGAGAAGCACAAAAAATTCCCAGCACTAGTTAATGTGGTAATGATCCCCAAATCTGTGACAATGTGCATTGTTCAGGTCTCTGCCTTCAAGTTGAGTGATGAGGAGATAGTGATTATCCTCACCTTCAGTAGAAATTGGAGATTGTGTGAAAGTCCTTTAGATGCCAAATACTGAAGCTGAATCCTGTGATGAGATTACCAGGTGAATGCTGTCTCTTCACCAATGTGGAATTCACTCCCTCTGAATCCTATTTTAGTCAAACTTTTCTGAACTCAACCTCATCTGGGCTTCCTGTAGGAAAACTCTAGGCAATGTTGCAGTATTTAGGTCCTTTGTTCAACCAGGAGCAGACATCACTGAAAATATGACTCAAAGAAGCTAATGACAACATTTTCCACTTATTTGAACTGTCCAAATGTTTGTAAATGCCAGGAATCTGGATAACATTGAGAATACAATGATGCAAATAATAAAAATATAGTAATAGTAAAAAAAAAAAAAAGGAAACAAATATAGCCATTTGCGACATCATGGTAGACCCAGAGGACACTGCTAAATGATGGAAGCCGGACACAGAAAGACATGTAACATATGTTCTTATTTATATGTGAAATATAAAGAAGTCAAACTATTAGGAAAAAAGGTGGTATGTGTTTTTCTAATTATAGTTAACAAAAATTTATCATATACTGAAATTTGCTAGCAGAGTAGATCTGAGGTTACATCATCACACACTTCCAAAATGATAGCTATATGAGGTGATAGATATTGTTAATTATATTGATTATGGTAAATCTGTGTATATCAAAACTTCATACTGAACACATTAAATATGTACAATTTTCATTCTGCAGGAAAAGAAATGGCACTGTTGTGGCTACTTCGATGTCTGAATCAATTAAAAATATTTGCCTTTCATGGTCATTTGGATTATGGAAAAGAAACAAGTTATATCATGCCACACCCAGTGAGTAACATAGATGATGACACACCGCAACGTTTTTATGAGCCTGTATTTTCACAGGGTGCACTCAGCTGCCGCGTTCACCATATTTTTGATCATACTTTATAAAGACACTTATGAAAGAAGACTTCAAAAATGCTTCACAAAGTGACAAGAATCATGCCATAAATGTGTCCATAGCCAAGGAGAGTGTTTGGAAGAGGATTCATGGCAATGTATCTTTTACCCTAATAAATCTTTTTAAATCCAAATGTTCACCATATAGTTTGATCACCTCATGTAAATCACAATTTTTCTATGAATTTTTCCGGAGCTAGGAATCATTTTCATGCTAAAATGTCGAGCTCTTTTTATTCCCTATATATTTATGGACATCAGAGTCCCTGCCCAGTGGGAAGGCTGGAGCAGAGGGTGAGGGGGACAGTCTGGGCAGTGTGGGACAGGTCTCTTTTATATGCTGCCCCACAGCTCCACCCAGTCTGGCATCCCAGTGTCTACCCACCCTCTAAAAGCCTTCTGTGGGGCCCGCTGCAAAGCATATGCCTCATTCTCCCTGCCTGAACCCCAAATCTAGTTTGCCCCCCAAAGGGGTGAGGACTGCTTCCTTTGGGTTCCCTCTTCCACAGAGGCTGTTATATTCATCAGGCTTCAGGACGCCCACACCACCTCCGGACCGAGTCTCAGCGCTCTCCTCTCTGACCCGCTCTCTCACTCCCTCCGTCCCATCCGATCTGCTCTGACATCTCCTCCATCCACCTTTGCCTTTTGCTGCCATGGTCCTGCTTCCCACATCCTTTGCTGGGAAATCTCTGAGGATAAGAAAATTCAGACTCTTACACTTTGTGATTCCTCTCTGGAACCAGTAGGGTCCACACTGGTGATGAAGGCCTAATGCTGGCAAAGAACTGCCCTAAGTTTCCATGTTATCTTAGTTACTTTCTCATGGTTGAGACAATACCCAGCCCACACATTTTACAGGAGGAAAGGTTCATTTTGGCTTACAGTTTATAGAAGTTTCAGTCCATTGTTGGCTGGCTCCAAGGCAGGCCAGCATGGCAGAGTAGAGAGCTTATCACAAGGCAAGCAAAACGCAGAGAGAAAAAGAGAGAGATAAGGAAGGATTAGGGATATAATAGATTCTCCAGTGACACCCACAGTGACACACCTCCCTGCCAGCCTCAGGCTCCATCTCTCAACATCACACCCAGTTATAGACCCCTAATCCAGTATCACACACCTATGATACCGTATCACACCCCATGATCCTGTCACCTCCCGAGAGCTCCACCTATGAGTGCATGAGTCTTTGGGGAAAATCTAGATATAAAACGTAATACATATATACCCTTTTTCCCATATTATTTGTGGTAAAATATATATAACATCAAATTTACCATTTTAAAGTACGTAGTTTAGTGGCATTTAGTACATTCACACTGTGCAATCATCTCCATCACCCATCTCTGGAGCTCTTTCATCTTCCCAAACTGAAACTCCAAATCCCGTGAACACTAACAGCAAGAAGATCTGCACCTTGATTCCAGTGGAAGATACACGAATCTATGCATCTGAGAAAATGTCGTAAAACCATGTAGTAACTCTATCGATGTCAGATTTCTGGGTCTGATGTTATACCACGACTAAGACAAAACAGTGACGCATGCATGAGCCACTCTACTGTCTCTCAGTCTCCTGTGAATCCATATTTATCTCAAAGTAAAAAGTAAAAAGAAACAAAACTAAATACTAAACATAAGTGACCACAAAAAGTCAAATAATGTATAAAGCCATTTGTTATGGAGGTCTTCTTGTTACCATTATTTCTAGGTGTAATCATTTACATGCAGAGTAGTCTTAAATAAATTTGCTTTTATAAAAACAATGCAGAAATTAAAAATAAAAAAACCCTGCATAAGATAAAGGAACATTTCATCTCCGAGACCAGGATTCAGCCCTCTCCAACACTTTTGCTTTCACAGACATCTCTGAAGATCCAGAGGGCCCCTCTGCACTTTGCTTACATGGAACTCTTTCCTCTCCACATCCCTGAAGGCACTCACATGTTCACACACCAGACCCACAAGTGAGCTTTAAGGGGTAACTGAGAAAAAAAGTGGGCCTAGGAGTGACAAAGGAAAAGAAGAAAGAGGCTGGCGGCAGTTCCTTCTTGGCCAGGAGCGTCCAGTGCTAGCCAGGCGCAGCGTCCTGCCTCTGGAATTACAGAGACTTGGTTGGCACCAGCCCTAAGAACACTCTGCGTCCCACTTGCCTCCACACCCTGTACCACCTGCACCCATGTGCAGCACAGAGGGAAATTTCTCAGAGTTCCTCACAAGGCACTGGCAGGTGAGTGAGAGCACAGAGGTCCTGTCATTCTACTGAGGACGGCTGGTATGTCCCCATTTAAATGACCCTGTGCAGAGCTTAGACTTGCCCTCTCTGGAAGTGGATGAGCACCAGGGAAAAGCAGGCCATGTGGTGGGTGGAGCTGAGGGAGAACCTAAGGAACATCTTGGCTTCCTTGCGTTTAGTTGATTTTCAAAAAAAAAACAATTCACTAATTTTAGAAGTTGGGCACCTGAGCAGGTTATGTCTCCTGCTAGCTCTGCTGTAGACAACACACTGTGTAAGTTACAAGGATGACAGTGGCCTCAGTTACCTTTCAGGGCGTTGAAGGGCACCCTCAGGATAAACCACCCACTCTAGTTGGGCCTGCATCAGTGTTTGATGGGTGGCTTTTGACATCAGAAGGTTGAAAACTCCACCCTTGGACCATGATGGCCATTTTTTGAACTTGTGTCCCATAAGAGCCATGAAGAGTGACTATGAAACACTGATGATTGAATACTCCTCCTCCAATCACCTCTCACCTGCTTCTTTATATCACAGATAACCCTAAACCAGTGGCGGAGAACCTATGGCATGCGTGTTACTTTTCTTTTTTTTTTTTTTTTTGTCAAGACAAAAAAATATTAACGAATGAGTTGTTTCTTCAAAACTAAAACCTAAGTATTCAGATTTCTTTTATCATTTTTTCCCTTTGATTGCAGTGTTGGTGCTTTGTGATAAATAAGTGGGTTTGGGTTTGCGGTTTGGATACTCATCTCGAAAAGGTTCAACATCACTGCCCTAAATCTGATTCTCAGAGAGGCAGGCTTTAGACAGGAGCCTGCCACTTTATGACTGAGCTACAAACTTACTACAAACTCTTCTACAAACTGACTGTCAGGGCAACAGGCACAGTGACAGACAAGCAGGGCCTGGATTGGTAATAAGTGAATCAATTCCCAGTTTCTGAAGAGTCCAGAGATTAAGGTAAGAGAAAGCCTGTGTGTGTACACCTGGCTTCATTTGGTCCTTTTCTTCAGAGTATGACTCACTGTCACTGGGGAAGCTGACCATGAGGCCACCATTCCTACCTCCTGGGCCACTAAGAATGACAGAGGTTCCAGTTGATGTGAGTAGAAAAACATGGATTTGGGGGCTGCCATAGCCATGCAACTCTCTGTCCTTTTTTCCTCCTTGAATCCTCTGGAATGAGGCATCTGTGGCCATGCACATCTGAGAGGGTCAAAACCAATGTCAGAGCTGCTGTGGCAGAGACACAGGAGTGACAGCCACAGAGACAGGCCAAGGTCAGTGCAGATGCACACCCCAGAGTTCTGTTACAGGTGTAAGAACTCTCCCTCACCTGTGATCCTGTTGCTCTGGGTTTTCTACCAAGTAGGTAAATTAAATTCCAACAGAGGAACTAGCTTTGCCTTGAATCACTGTGTGAATTTGACCTGGACATGTCCCTCCTCAAGGAAACACATAGCCCTATCTGCTCAAGGGGCAGAGCTGAGGGGGACATGGACAATTATCAAAGACTCAGTGCCTTCACCTGATCATACCCAAGTCTACTGGTAATAGTGACAGTGTCTCCGATTGTCTTTGGGGAAACACACTTCCTCTCCCAAGTCCAGGTGGCAGAGTGAGGCTGAGAACATTTCCAGCCTCAGAGGAGAGGCAGCTCAGAGGATGAGATACTCATAGGATAAGGGGTTCCCTGTACATGAGCCATGCAGCACTGTTCTTGTGTCCCTGCCATTATGATACACACAGGCTAGGTGTGCCTGGCTGTGACACAAATGCATCTATGCCAAGCAAGGTATGGCGGCACTGTCATGTGGAGAGAAAACCATATGACCCTGGTGCACCTCCCTGCACACCCCTTCACACTTAATGTGGAGGGAATTCTGTAGCATCCATTAATGCTGCAGGTGGGAACTAGGTATCACTCTCAGAAGTGACACAGGAAAAGAGAAGTCGGGAGGAAGCTCCTTCAGGGGACAGAAGCACATAGTCTCCAAGAACCATGAGAAGGGTCCATAGTAGGGAAGTAGGAGATGCGAGGATTTCAGGGATGGAGGACTGTCTTTGTTACTTGTCTCTCACTGCTGGAACAAAATACCTGATACTCAATTAAGGAAAGAAAGGTTTATTTAGCTCACAGTTTGTAGAGGTTTCAGTCTGTAATCCATCTGGCTCCACGGCAGGGTGGCACCAGTTCAAGGCAGCATAACACAGCAAAAGCAGCAAGAACAAAAGTAGGGGAGAACAAGACTCTTTCCTCACTTATACTTCATGCAAGCTCTCTGTGCTATGGTAGGTCCTTTAGATCCACACTATCTAGGTGACATCCTCTTGCACAGGCTCAGGATGTTTACAAAGTGAGGACCCTGGATCCCTGCTGAGTCAGTTAAACTTCTAGAAACTTGTCAAGCTGACACAGTATATCAAGCATTACAGGGAATCTTAAGGTGTCCATGGGTGTCTGCCTGTTCTGGGTCATTCCTAACACAAGCTGGAGAGAACAGGGCCTGGAATCCTATGTGAACCAACCTGAGTACCTTTGACTAGGTCCATATTTCTAGAGTAGAGGGAACAGAGGAAATATCATGGCTTAAGTCAGTGGCCCCCAAGTGTCATGAATTATGAACTCAAACCAAATCTAGCATTTGTGATTGGTTCATTGTCTAGTACTCGGATAGGTGGTGTGAGTGCTACACCCACCTAGGGGTGGAGCCAGCATATGATGTAAGGGTGGAAAGGTCTCTCTCTCTTACAGGTTTCCACCTTGCTGTTTGCAGCAGTCATGAATGGCTGCCCCGCCATGCCACACTTGCCTTGGAGCCAACTGAGTATGGACTGAAACCTCCAAGGACTGTAATAAATAAAACTTCCCTTCTGTAACTTTGGGCATCAGGTATTTTGTCTCAGTGACAAGTAAAAACTAAGACAGGAAATAAGGACTCAGTTCTCTTCCCTGTGTATTATGGCCCTATTTATTTTTTATTTTCAGCTAGGGTCTCACTAAGCCACTAAATTTCCCAGGCTGGGCTTGAACTTTGAGCCTCCTGCTCCAGCCTCCCAAGGTGCTAGAATTACAGGGAAAATGTCTTTAGTAGGACTCTTTTCTTCCCTAACCTTATTTTTGTCTTTTCATAGTCCTTTAACTTAAGCTAATTTCTAAGAAGCCTCTGTAAACTCTATAAACATATCCTTGTATCCTCAGTTTATATAAATTGATTGACAGAAAAATAACCTGGCTGGCCCCAGGAAGTGTAGGTCCACTTTTGGTTAGATAAGGGAGAGGAATAAAAAAATGGTGCTAGATGAAAAAAGTCCACTCAGAAAACTCAGTGTATGTGTGTGAGGGGGGGGTCTGCCCATCATCTCGCTGTAGCCCCTACTTCTGCCATAGAAGTCCTTTCCACATCTATGTGGGGAGGGACATAGAGATTCTGAGGCAACAAAGAGTCCCCTCTACCTTCTTCAGTGCTGAGACAGGAGATTAGGGCGTGGCAAAACCGGCTGAGGAAGTAGGAGTGACCTGTTCATTGTAAGACCCCAAAACACAAGCAAAGAATAGTTCCTAAAATCCTGCTCATGAACTTCTCAAGAGATCTCAAGCAGGTCTTCCACAGCCTGAGGCACAGGACCCCTGCACCACCTGTCATGACTCAAGGCTAGAAGTTCTTGTGGGTTCCCTTGTGATTTGGACAACATAACAGGACACGACAGCAAGAAGGCCTTGCCAGCATGATGCTCCTCAGGATGGCTCCTTCTGTGTCCTCCAGGGCGTACCTTTTCTTTTCAGCTCACACACGCCTTGAGGAGCCAGGTTCTCCCTCACTCCTTACTTTTACCTTTTTCAAAGGAACTTTGCTTGCATTTTTCACCTGTTTCATTCAGTTCTTTGTTCAAGATGAGAAGAACCTGGAAACCAGCTCCAGAAGGGAATAGGAGTGCCACAGAATCTGGCAAAGCTTATCAGGAGAGCTATTTCTAGAAGGAGCCATCCAGTACCGTGATTTGGCATGGTGTTTCTTAGGACTGAATAACACAGCCTCCTGAATATGTACTCTTCCCTTCTATTTCTGTTTTTAGTTTCTGAGGTCTTTCAGTTGAGCAGCAGTTGGTATGAACCTTAAGCCTGGTAACACCAGCCAGGCATGGTGGTGCACCTGGTATTCTAGCACTCTGGGCGGCTAAGTAAGGCGGATCAAAAGTTTGAGCCCAGTCTCAGCAACTAAATGTGAACATGTATCAAAATTAAATCCTCAGTCCAAACTCTGATAACATCATAAGTCAGGATAGCAAATAGCAAATACTGTGCACCTGAACTTTTGACTTTGTCTATAACTATGCCCACCCTGGCACCAAGTTGAACTCTGAAATACTGCTAGTCTCTCCTCAAAGCCCTATCCTCCTGGAATTTGCATTCTAGGAAACTCTTAGAGTGATAAAGGTACAGCTTTTGTTTTCATATGCCAGGAATAAAAATACAACCCCAGGGATGAGTGTAGAAAGGTACACTGGGCACTAGAAACAAACTGCTCACCAGCCAAGCCTGCTATATCTTCATCCTGCTCTTCTTCCTATTTTTTAAAAGATATAAGTAGTTTAGGATTACCTACAGATACGCACCAAGAACATCAATGAAATGGAGGAATCAAAATTTTTTGTAGTATAAATAAGATATTTTTAAAAGTCCTCCCCCCAAAATAAAAACCAGGATCAAAGTAATCATGATGGGAAAAATCAATTTCTTATTGAACTTTCTAACACTTTTAAACAACAGGTTAGCAATTTTTTTTAAAATTATGGATACTTATGGGGATGTTCATGTCAAGGAAAAAGCTCCAAATGGATCAGCATTGGTGGGAGGTGCTTAAAATGGAATGGTAATGTTAACCAGATTTGGGGTTCCCAAGTTTCCCTGTAGAGGTGGTTTCTAGATTTTTTTTCTGTCCTGAACAGAAAAAGACCAAGACAAACACAAAAAGTAGGAAAGTATTACACTGATTAGAGCGAGGAAAGGAAATAGGCTCTGTAGAGTTTGTGCTCAGTGAAAGCAGAAAAAGAAGTATATTCTATAGCAGAGATCATAGTAGCAGACAGCTCAGCGGCAACTGTCTTTTTGTGCCCCCCACTCCTCAGGCTGATGTCAGATCTATGTCTATACAGAATGGCTCCAGTTCTTTTCAGAAGTTCATATGTAGGGTTTTGGGAACTGTTCTGCACATGTGTCATAGGATTTTGCAATTATGTCTCCCACCAGCCTGCCAGCTCCTCATCTCCTGCCTCAAGAAAGTCATTAATCAGACCTCAGACACTGTGCAACTGAATTTTTGAACAGGTCTGTAGTTATGCCCACCCTGGCATCAAGTTGGTCTTTGAAACACTGTTAGTCTCTGCTGACCTTCTGTACAAGGTCCCCCAAACTACCTAGAGACAGAAACCACCACACCAAATCTCCTTCTTTCAAAACAGCATAACTTTTGCTAGCATCAATCATAATTCCAAATGGTATAACCTCTCATCTCCTTGCAGTTTAAAGCTGTACATAGAACCATCATCTTTTAAAGCTCTGAACACCTTTAAAATGGCTTGAATGTGTGTTTTCCCAGATTGCAAACCTAATTATCTTCAAATAAATGTCATTCTTTGCTTGGCTGGGTTGACTTTTTTCTAGGTTGACAGTGGTATCACAATCTTTCCCATACATAAACCCTCTAAAGGGACAAAGTAAATCTGCAGAGTTTTCCTTACTCTCACTAAAATAGTTTCTTCATGCACAGAATATATTTTCACAGATGCAGCAGTAATCTTCCACAGAGCCAATCTCATGTTTGAATACAGCTTCCAGGTAAATAATCTCCCTTACTGAAGGGAATCCCCTGTGTTTATCAGTGCTTTAACCGAGTTCTCAGGGAGGAAATCCTCGTGAACTGCTTAAGGGTGTGGTAGGTCTTTGCTTATCAAAAGTGAGGTACTGGGATATCTAACCTTTCCCTGCTCAGCATTTTTTTAGTTATTGTACTTTAAGTATATTTTGTGTGGGTTGAAACATTTTCTTTTTAATTTACTAGGATTTATTGACTGCCTCTTCTGTAGCAGTGCTGCTCACAGCGCTGTTAACATAATATTAGGTGACTTAATAAATATCTTAAGTCCCCATTTTACATATAAGGAAATGGAGACTGAGAGATCAAAATACTCAGCTAATAAATGACACAAGCCTCCCTTACTAACCTTAGTAGGAGCTTATTAACCCCTAACTCTTGCTTTTTTCCTCAAAATCCACTAAGACCAATCAACAACCATTTATACCAATTAAATCGGAAATGAAAATGGCCAGACCCCCATGCCACTGTTCAAAACAGTTCATTTCTTCACAATTATTCCTCAAAATCTCCAGAAACAGGAAAATAAAACTCTGAGGCGCTGACATGCCGAAAGGCACAGATCGTAACCAGAGGTGACAATGCTTAACTGTCAGTGTAATTGTAACCTCTGAAGAACCATCGACTTCCCAGTAGGGCACAGAGTCCCTTTCCCAGTCACTGCGCCCCGGAAGTCCAACCCCCAACGGAGGGCAGTTTCCGGAAAGAAATTGACACTGGGAAAGCCGGAAGGAGACCCGGGCGCTCTTGGCGCTCTAGCATTCCTGCACTCTATGGCTACCTCCGATTGACAGGCACCGGGCTGCAAGACTCTTCTCAATTGGATGCCTGGCCTGGCGTAGGCGGGCCGCTCGTTTCTCGGCGCGCTGATTGGCTTAACCCGCCATGCGGGAGCGGAGGGGTGGTAGTTGCGGCACGAGGGCTGAGGTGACCGGCGGCTTGCTCAGCTCAGCTGGGGACAGGCGCATGTGGGCGCTCCGTTCGCTGCTGCGGTCCGTGGCTGGGCGAACCATGTCTCAGGGGCCCGCCCGTCGCCAGCGGCCCCCCAAGGACCCACTGCGACACCTGCGCACGCGGGAGAAGCGCGGCGCGGCCTGGGGGCCTGGGAGCCCGAACACCGTGTACCTGCAGGTGGTGGCGGCCGGCGGCCGGGATGCGGGCGCCGCGCTCTACGTCTTCTCCGAGTACAACCGGTCAGTGTGCGGCGGTCGGAGCCCGGCTGAGCCTTTGTGGTGTCCCCTACCGACCCTCTCGGGGCTTTCGTGCGGTGCAGCCCCGGAGCACCGCGGCCGCTCCCGTGGCTTCGGCTTCTCCCACGTCCACACGTGTGGGATTTCACTCTTGCAGCGCTTCTGCCGAGCTGGCGGGTGGGCAGTCCGAGATTGCTTGCATCCCTTCGTGAGTACGGTTTCTGGGAATCTGTGAAGAACCTCTGACTCGAGTCTAAGCGTCCTCGTGTTTTTAGTATTCCTTGGTCCACGGGCTGACTTGGTGATCGCTGAGCGACATCCTCCTCCCGTCACCGCCAAGCCTGGGCCTGTAGTTGATGGGCGGGGCAGACCGGGCCAGCGAGGACCTTTGGGGACTCCTCCTCCTCCCCAGCTCATGCGTACATGCCCCCAGTGCCCCTGGCCCCTGCCAAGTACGACCCCAAACCTGCCATCCTAGTGGAAACGCAGCTTGGGTTGTACAACGTTGATTTTTAGTTGTTTGATTCAGAGTCTACCAAAAAGTATCTTATCCATGTCACAGATTTTATAAAATAGATTCTTCTGTTATGTTCGTCTGACAGGTATCTCTTCAACTGTGGAGAAGGTGTGCAGCGACTCATGCAAGAACACAAGTGAGTCAACAATTTGTATTTGGGGTGGGGATAATTGTGAGGTTCATAAGCATCTGTGAGAGGCAAGAGTACATTTATAGCAGAAGTGGTCCATGGCCAGTCCATTTTATCCTGCTGAAATGTTTTCTTTCTCTTAGACTGAAGGTTGCTCGCTTGGACAACATATTCCTAACACGAATGCACTGGTGTAATGTTGGGGGGTTGTGTGGTGAGTATACTCTTTGGTGGATCAGAGGCTGGCGAAGCCTCTGGGATTTTGGTGTATCTTATTGTACCCTTCCCAGGACAGCTGGAATTCTTTTTGTTCCAGTCCAGTCAGATGCAATAGGGAGCATGGAAAGTTGTGACTCAGAAGAGCACATTTTTATGTGGATATTGCGTCCAAGTGTTACCATCCACTTGGTCTGTTGGATTGCTGTGTCAGAGCATTAACTGGAGAGTTTAGTGGTGGGGATATGTATTTATCATGAACACCATCAGTCACATAGAGACATCTACTACTAGATTATTCATGCTCATCACCTGGGAAGGTTAGGATTGTATTGCAGTCAGACCCTGTAATCTTAATGATGTGGATAGAAAAGAAAGGAGTACTGGACTGATTCTGATTTTGAGAGCTGATCATGGGATGATGGTTATGAAGTGCCTAGGAAAGAAAATGTAAAGCAGTCCCTGCACTTGTACAACTCTAAGACTGGTGCTGCCTTACATTTTGCATACCAGGTGCCTCACTGCCTCATGCAGCAGTCAGCTCTGTCCTTTTCAGAGGCCTGGGGGAGGGCGTTGTATTCCTTCCATCTCTATAGTTAGCATGACTTCTGCTCTGCATTTATGGCCTGATGGCTGTTTAGAAGCTGAGTGAAGACACAGAGGAGTAATCACATAAGGAAGTAGTGCTTCTGTTCCTGGCAGAAACAAGAAGTCAGGCTGGTGAAAAATCTCTAAGTTTATTTGTTTTCTTTAGGAATGATTCTAACTTTAAAAGAAACGGGGCTTCCAAAATGTGTACTTTCTGGACCTCCACAATTGGTGAGTTTTTCCTGACTACCTGTCAAAAGAACTCCTCCTTTTTCAGTATAAGTAATAAGAAATTTCATTTTTGCAGATCAGTCTTTTGTCCTTTACTGGTAGTTAACACTTTACCTTTCAAGTTAAATAGACCTGAGTTCAAAATGTAATTAACTGTGTGATCTTGAATGAGTTGCTTTGCCTGTCTGAGCTTTGGTGTCTTCATCTGTAAAATGGCTATACTGTAATATTTTGTAAAACTGTTGTTAAAGATCAAAAGAAGTGGCTGGGGATGTAGCTCAGTGGTAGAGCGCTTGCCTAGCATGCACAAGGCCCAGGATTCAATCCCCAGTACCATCCACACACACACACACACACACACACACACAAATCAAATGAAATAACTCAGATAAAGCAATACATCAGTTTATTAGATGTTTGGTGCCAAGTAAGTACTTAATAAATGATAGCTGTTTGTTCTATTTACTTGTTAAATATCAGACATCTTCATACCAGTCACCAAGTCCTGTTAATTCTGCTTCCAAAATAATGTCTCAAGTCCATCCATTTATCTCCATTGCCTTGAGGCCTTCATTCTCTACCATACCTGTTAGCCACAGTAGCCCTCTGTATCTGTCCTTGGTTCCCTCTGATTCATCTGCTACCCAGCACCATAGTAACCTCTGTAAGGTATGAATGCAGGTGTCATTTCCCAACCTCAAACATTTCAGGGGTTCACACTGTAATATACCCACGTAACTCAGTGTGGTCTACAGGTCCGATAAGCACTGGTACTTGCCCACACTTCTGTATATAGCATCAAGCTGCAGCCCCAGGGCTGGTGTTCCCCTGCCACCTCTCACCTCCCAGCCTCTGTCCTTACTCAACATCCTGAGATCCGCTAACAAGTCAGTTCTTCTGGAGTTGCCCTTGCCTTCAGACAAGTTGGTCCCAGATTCCTGTGCTTTCCATTTTTTTTGCTGAGCCCTTACCATAATTGCCACAAAGTTGTTTGTGTGACCATTTGTTTCAATTTTGTCTACTCCCTTGGATTCATGAGAGCTAGAACTTCATCTCCTTTGTACTGCTAAGTCCTTGGCACCTAAGTGTGTAGTAGATATGAAAATACTTTAGAGATGAATTTCAAAGTGCTTATTAAAGTTTTTTTTTTTTTTTCTGTTGATACCCACCCTACTTACATATTTGAATACATTACTGTGTTCGGTATTTGTTTAACTATAAATAGTCACTTCTTTATATTTTTTAGGAAAAATACTTAGAAGCAATCAAAGTATTTTCTGGTCCATTGAAAGGAATAGACTTGGGTATGTTCTCAACTGTGATTTATTATTTAATGTTTCTTTCTCCTGTGCACTGTGCTTTTCAAACTAGAATCCATTAAAACTTGCCTGAAGGTGGCACATGCCTATAATCCCATCTCCTTGTGAGGCTGAGACAGATGGTTAACAAGTTCAAGGCCAGTCAGAACAATTCAGAGAGACCCTGTCTCAAAATAAAAAAATAAATAAAAAGGGCTGGGGTGTTTGCTGAATGTAGAGTGTGTCTGGGCTGAGGCTCCAGTATCACAAAATAAAATAAAACACAGCTCACTTAAAGCAGACCTTAAAATCAAGTGCTTCATCAGTACTAGATGGATTTTAAAGTAATTGCTTTGTTGCCCTGCCTGTGCTCCTGCTGCATGCCACAGTTACTGACTAGGAGGAAAACCAGGAATATGTTACAATTGTTATTTTCTAATCATTTCCTCGGAAATTTTGTTTGACTTTTTTAAATAGAAGAGTGCTTTGTATATTTTCTTTATTAATATCTACTTGTACTACATTAACGTAAAAAAGCAAAAGACAGCTGTGTGTCTGCAAGTGTGCCAGGGGTGTAACAATGTTTATTCAGGCCCTGAGGCTCCTTCCCCCCCAGTCCAGAAAGGGGTTGTAGGTGCTTTTTCTGTGGGGTAGGTGGGGGGGACAAGGGTTTTGCAGCCACCTTTGTAGCTGAAGCTAAGGTCCCCCAGAGGGGGGGCCAACAACCTCTGATGAGAAAAGGCTTAGCCAAGGTTGCCTAAAGGTACATCTATGGCTTGTTAGTCCTCTTTTATAAAAACATGAGTGTCTTATTCCAGAATGGAAAGCAGCTCAAATAGTTGAAATGATAGATTGTTTGTCAGGGCTCTTAAATTGGGAGTATGGTAAGTCCTCGATTTACAAACGAGCTCTATTCTGGGAGGAATTTGTAAGTCACATTCATTTATAAGTCCAACAGAGCTATTCTTACATACCTTTAACACAGATACACACTAAATGTGATGTCCTTCCTTATCTGTGAAAGTTCGCAATGGGAATGTTTGTAAGTCACAGAGTTACTGTACAGTATTTATTTTTTTTTCTGTTTCCTTTTTTTTTTTAAATGGTTTCTCTGCAGTGATCATGTCTCTTCATTTGATTATGGTAAATATAAATGATAAAAATACACTTTGTCCCTTAATATGTTAATCTGCTCAACAATTCTGGTTTTAGTGTCAGATTTCCACCAAATTTCTGAAGCAGTTCAGTATTTTGTGGTTATCTTGAAAGTCCATTTTCACATCTGTACTAATGCAGTCACTTTCCTAACTTGTGGCTTTTCTGTAGCTGTGCGGCCCCACTGTGCACCTGAATACAAAGATGAGACCATGACAGTGTACCAGGTCCCCATATACAGTGAGTATGAAAGCCAGATTTCCCAGGAAGAGCAGGGTATGAGTCCTGAGTGGGAAGCGTACGTAAAAGCAGAAACTGTTTGCGTGCTTGCTGTGATGTTTTGTGCTTTGCATGTTTAGGGCGTTTAACTGAAGAGCAATTACTGTGCGGTAGGTAGAGGGGGGGACAACAGATATGTAGTCATGTGTAATCATAGTGATCCTGCTTTGGAATATTAATAATTATTTAATTAATTGAAAACAGCCTGCACTAAGATTGGCTTATTCATTGCTTGAGGGTTTGAGGTCTGTTTGCCATAGGGAGGGGTTTGTTTAGATTGAACACTATGCAAGAGTGTTACCAGGATCTGAGAAGCTCCGGCAAAACTTGTCAGGTACGAGGGCTCTGTTGGTCACTGTGGCACTTGTGTCTGAACAGATGAACAGAGTGAAGTTTTGTCTCTGTGGGAAGAACATACCTAGTAGTAGTGGGGACATTTAGCACTAACTAGTCTGCACTTCCCAAGTGTAGAAGACCACAGACAAAAGCATAAAGCCCAGAGAAATCCAGAGGAGATAAGGAGCTGAGGTTGCGTGGTGGCATGCCTGTACTAATCTCAGCATTTGGGAGAGGTTGAGGCAGGAGGGTATCGTGAGTATGAGGCCAGCCTGAACTACAGAGCAAGAACCTGTCTCAAACAATTAAAAACAAAACAAAAAAGCAGACTGCCTTGGGTAGAAGGCAGTGGGGCTTGAGCCATGGTCCCAGCGCCCCTAGACTAGGCGATGATGGTCTGAGTAGACTCCTCCTGACCTGGCTTCCCCCTGGCCGAATGTCTTAACCTGACCTATACTGCCCTCCATCCCCACTGTCCCCCTCTGGCTTCTGTCTAGCTTCTCCAGCCCTCGTTCTTCCCTCTTGTGTTTTTGTGTGGTCACCGCTTAGCTGACTGTGTTGTGGATCATCTGTTCTGTTGAGTCCAGTCACAGTGTTTCAGCTTCTCTCAGCAGCACCCACCGCCCCCCTTTTTTGGCTTGGCTCTGATTTCCCTGCCCAGGTACACTCCTCTGGGTGGAAGTGGGTACCCTTTGGACCTGTGTGTCTTCTAAAGGTGACGGTCATGAATGAAACAGCCTTCAGCCTGCTTGGTTTTCCATCAGCCAGCACCGATAGTCCTGAGTGTGAGCTAAACAGAAACGGAGAGAGAAGCGAGGCACAGCCCACGTCAGACGAGACGCTGCTGTAGTAAAAGTGTGCCAATCGATCGGTCTTCCGGCCTCCGCGCTGGACTGCCTGGCTGGTGGCTGTGCGTTCCTCTTGCATGGTGTGTAATTGGATGGTTTCCTGTGCCCCCAGGTGAGCAGGGGCCCAAGGAGCAGCAGCCATCCCAGAGCCCGGGGAGACCCCCCCACAGCCTCAGCCCAGAGCCGCCTTCCGACTCTGGGTCAGCGGCAGAGGAGCAGCACCTTCCAGATGCCAATGGCATAAAGAAACCCTGCTGGAAAGGTACTTGCATGTCTTTATGCTTTGCCCTCATTTAAGGTTAATTTACTTTTCGTTGACAAAGTAATAACTGTGTATACTTAAGGGATACAAAGAAATTTCTGATCCATGTGAAAGACTGAATCAAGCTGTTGTCTCACTAGTATATATTTTTGTGTTTAAGGACAGAAACTTTAATCAACATTTCCACTTTCCCCGTCACTCTCCCTTACTGCCAGCTTTTGGTCATCTTTCCTTTTTTTGAGACAGGGTCTCGTAATTTAGCACATAGGCTGTCCTTGATCTCGCAGGGATCCTCCTGCCTCAGCCTTCCTAGGGGTGGGATTTACGGGCACATATCATCACTCCTCACTTTATGGTCACCTTTCTACTCTGTTTTTATGACCTCAGCATTTTTAAATTCTACGTATAAATGAGATTGCTTTCCTATGCCTGACTTATTTCACTTAGCATAGTGACTTCTCCTTTTATCCGTGGTGTTGTGAGTGACAATTCTTTGGCTTTTAATGCTGTTCTATGTGTATAGATACTTTTTCCTTGGTTCATAACGCCTTGGCTTGGGGAACAGTGAGAAGGGTTTTCAGAAAGATGACAGTACTAAGCTTTAAAGGCTCTGGGTAGCGCTAAACTGGTGTTCAGTTCACCCAGAAGAAAGCAGAGCCTGGCAGACTGGATCATAAAAGTGCCTTTGTGTTTTTCATGCCTACTGGGATGCTAGTACAAATGAGTTTTTCAGTAACCGGAAACTGTCAAGCTGACCAAACCATTTTATTAGTGAAAGACTCCAAACCTTGTCTTTCAGAATGACATCTGACTGGGAAATAAACGTCCCAAACCGGATGTAGCAACAGAATTATGCTGCTCAAGGACTCTCTTGTCCAGTGCTGGTTAAAGCTCAGTTAGGTCCTCTTATCCTGGGGTGTATGTGGTCTGGTGACCTAGCAAAAACAGAACTTCAATGCTGCCGTCTTCTGGCCAGTGTGGGATGAAGACTGTCATTTATGTCCCTCCTGCTGGCCTTCTAGCTTTTGCCTTATTTCTTTTTTTTTTTTTTTTTTTTTTAAAGAGAGGGGAAAAATAAAGCAAAACAGAAAAAAAAGGGTAGAAACAATACATAATTTCAACAAAAAAATGAACAGTAAGAAATCACTAGTTGATACATTACATATTGTCTTCTTGGATGTAGTTGTTCAAGTTACAAAATCAAAGTATACAAAGTGGACATTCAAACAGCTCCGTTCTCTGATCCAACAAAAACTTAGCAACATAATTATCAATCCTACACCCTTAAATATACATGCAGTTAGATCCTTTAGAGCACCTGCTTTTCCTCTTGCTTTTTAAGTCCATTATCTGTTTAGTTATATCATGTTTCATGCTGCTCAGTACCTTGCTGATCTGTTTTGTTGTTGTTACTTTTTTTATTTTTTCTTACTATTTATTTATTTATTTATTTATTTTGAAAGTAGTAAAATACAGCAGAACAAGACAGGACATAGCCAACTGAGGCAGTGCAGTGAAACTGGCACAGAACCTCACAGCAGGCCACCAGGACAACAGCAGTAGGCACAATAGTACATCTGGTTTTCTTCACAATAGTTGTTCCTTCAATTAGGTAGAGCAGTATCGAAGGAAATACTGAAATAATAAAAACAGAATATTGAAAGAGCAATACCATTGATCAGAACAGAGCAAAACAGAAATAAAAATATTTGCCTTCAAAGAGATGGCAGAAGAAAATCCCCCTTATTTGCTATATCGGATAAAGTCAAACTCACAAGACATGCCCAGATCTGTGGCTCTCACTTGCTAGGAGGTGGGGGGTAATGGATGTTTGATTCTTAGCCCGCGCCCCACCAGAGGGGTTAACTGGCTGCCCGTTTTCCCAGCGCCCCAAGGTCCAACATGGCATGTTGCGGGTCTCAGGAAACACTGATATGGTTCTTGCTCTGGGGCGGCCATGGCTTGCCAGGCCACAGCCACTAACCAGAGCGGCATGCTGGCAGCTGCCTCTTTTGCCTTGTTTTGCACATTTTGCTTATAAATCGCATTGCTATTTATTTTTTTGCTGTCTTCACTATTAGGTAAAATGAATCACTTATAAAGAGTTATTTGCAAAGTTTTTCTGGCTGAAATTTTGCATTTTTTATTTACCCGACATAATAAGCAGGATAAAAAGAAAGCTGACTTGCTAAGGAATAACAAGGTCTTCTTCCACTTTTATATTAGGAGGGTGACGTCCATGTAATTTTATGTATGTACATATATACGTATGTGTGTATGTAAGTATGTATTTATTTTCTGTACCAAGAATCAAACTCAGGATCTTGTGCCTGCCAGGCAGGTGCTATGCCCCTGAGGTGTATCGCCTGCTGTTTAATTTTGTAGAAAGTAAAATTAGATATTAAGTGGTGTGAATTTGTGAAGTCTCTGCAACCATCAGCTTGTTACAATCAACTGTGTTTTCCCTCAGGTGTTAGCCAGAAAGCACCTGGCAGGGACCCTTCCTTGGTTGTTGCTTTCATATGTAAGGTAAGTGTGCCTTTCCAGACTCAGGCTGTGAATGAGCGGGTGGCTGGCAGCCAGGGTGTTGCTGGGGTTTGGACGGTTTAGTTAGCACTTTTGCGGTAATTTGAAGGTAACAGCTCCTGAGTTACCTTGTCCGAAAAATAGAGATGCCCCTTATTTTCATATCCCTTTAACCTTGTTCTCTTTGGTGTCCTGTCAGTCTGCATTTGCATTTTATACTTGCCTGTGACTGGGGCTCTGGGAATCCAGAGTTAGCGGGGCTTGTGTTTGCTTTCCTCCTGATCAGGCTTTTATTCAGATTCCAGATTCCCTCAATTTTGTTCTAATTTATTTCATTTCACTGTAGTAATTAAGGTGTTAACATCAGCTAGGTTTTTAATACAGTTTTACTAAAAGCCTAGATCTACAATCTGAAACTGGTCAAATTCTGTTGCAAGTGTTTATTACGTCTGGAATGGTGGCACACAGCTCTAGTCCTGTCACTCTAGGCTCAGCCCCATCAGCTTAGTCGTTCAGTGAGGCCTGTCTCTGAAAACAAAAAGAGCTCGTGATGCAGCTCGATGCAGAGGCCCTGGGTGGACGGGGAGATTTTTACTACAGTAAGCTATTTTAAAAGTCTCGCTAATGGCCTACTTTTAGTGGGACTTTATGTTATAACTTTTTTATAATCTCTAGCAGGTATTTTTGCTTAATTTATGGTAAGACTACATAATTCTTTTGTGGGCTTTGATGGGGAGGCTGTTAAAATAATGTTAATTTTAAAATATATTTGGAATTTAGTTACTGGATCATTGCCAGTATCATTTCTATCAGTGTGTGTGAATGAAAGTTGTAATTTTTATTTTATAGAAGTACAGTTCTTAGGTGTCCCTTGGGTGGTTGCGTTTTTAGACTGCAAAGCAATGTTTCCAAGCTGTTTTACACAACAGCTTTTCAGTTGTCAGACGTGCTCCACACTCTGGCCACTGCAGACCCTGGCAGCTGTCAGCAGCTGCAGGCCTGATGCTGAGTAGCTGCAGGCTGCTCACCCTGGCTTTGCAGTCAGCCTGCAGCGCCTCGTCCCCCCGTAGTTAACTTGCTGCTTCGCGGTGAGGTTTGGAAAGCAGTGCACTGAGCTAGTTCAGGTTCTGGGAGGTCAGAGGAAGCACAGGTCCTGAGAAGCCCGTCAGAGGGAGCGGCATGCCATGTCGACCACTCTCGGGTGGCTCATGGGTCTTGCTGGTCATGTGTTCTCCTCTGCCTTCTGCACTGTCTACTTTCCACGTTCAGGCAACAGATCTGTATGGATACATCAGTGTGCTTAGCTGTGCAAATTCCTTTTAGCATTGAAAACATTTGGTTCCATCGTCAGATCCACTTGAGTACAGAGAGGATGCTTATTTCCTGCAGCGCTTGTTAACGTCATCCTTAGGTGACCAGCACACGCTGAAGCTGCCGTTCTTCGTCTAGGACAAGGTTGCACTTCCCTCTAGGACAGTGTTTTTCAAGATGGAGGGAAAATTCTTGAATCATGAGAATGAGACTTGGGATCCAAATTCGAGCCTTGATTCTAAGAGTAACTTCTTAACTTCAGGAAGTTAAAACAGAACACAAGTACTTTATCCAGATTTAAAGAAGAAAATGAAGATCATATTAATTCAGCAAACGTCTGTTAACATCTTAATGCCACTTTGACGTTTCTTGTATGTGAAATATGTGGACCCTAAAAGTACTTTGCCAGGTGCAGAATTGTCATGAGGCTGTGATAGGTCTACTGTTTGCCCTTCTCACATCATAAGAGCATGCTGGGGATTGGTTATTATGATGTAAAAGCAACGTCATATTGCCAAATATTTGAAGAATCTAGAAGGTAAAATAAACCATCTGTTCTTTTGTTACTCTGTCACTGCCATTGGAATATTGTGTCACACAGCACTTTGCTTGGTCATTATCTTGTGAGTGCGTTAGTGGCATTCCTTTAGCTATTAGTGGATGAATGTAGAATGATAAAGCACGATCCGAGTACGCTTGTGTTTCTCCTGAAGGGAACCTGAGGATAGTTTTAATTTTGATATGGAAAGACATCAAATTTTATATATATATATATATATATATATATATATATATATTTTTTTTTTTTTTTTTTTTTTTGAGTCGGGGCCTCACTGGGTGGTTAGGCTGGTCTTAATTCACTGTATGTTGCAGGCTGGCTTCAAAAAGCAGTGATTGTCCTGCCTTAGCCTCTCCAGTGCTGGGATTACAAGTGCATGCCACCATACCCAGCAAAATTTGTTACATTTATAGTCAGTTAATGTGGGGCAATAAAACATCGCTTTAAATTATTTAGGTTTTAGTTCTGAACTGTTCCTTCAAAAACTGTGTACATTATGGAAACAGTAAATTGCATTTTAATTGTAATAAAGTAGCATTAATTTGAAAAACAGAAAGACGCACGTCTAAGGAAGTCGACTAAAGCCAAGCTTCCTCATCAGCCGCTGAAGTTACCTCTGCGTCTTCTTTGTTACAGCTTCACTTGAAGAAAGGAAACTTCCTGGTGCTCAAAGCGAAGGAACTGGGCCTCCCAGTGTGAGTGTCGGGCCGAGGCTGGCAGGGACCGCGGCCCCACTGCCCTTACCGAGATTGCGTCTTCCTTTCAGTGGGACGGCTGCCATTGCGCCCATTATCGCTGCTGTCAAGGACGGGAAGAGTGTCACCTACGAAGGGAGAGAGGTGAGTCTCCAGCTTGCCACGGTGATTTAGCAGCATGGGCCGGGACCACTGGACAGGACCACCGTCTAGCGCAGGCCCCGCTGACCCCACCGTTAAAGGGAGTGCGACAGCTTGGAATCGCGGCTTTTGTCTGCGCAGCACAGCACAGCTCTGGTTCAGATGCGTCCTGCTTAGCAGCACTGCTGTGTCAGGCCGTTCCGCAGCTTTCTGTGTGGGGGCTGGTGGTCATCCTGCACCCATGGATCCTCTTTGTACTGGAGTTTAGGGCCTTGCCTAAAAACACCCTGTCTGTACGTCTATAGATGTGTAGATGACATAGCCCAAAAATGCCACTGTGGTTTCTGTCTTCGTATGTTTGGGGTGTCCGTCCATTCATTCATGTGTTTTGGTACTGGGGCTTAAGCCTGGGGCTTAATTTATTTTGAGACAGAGTTGCTCAGTGATCTATGTTGTGCTTGATTTTGTGATCTTCCTGTCTCAGCCTCCTAGAGTGCTGGGTTTATAGGTGTGTACCACCAAATATGGTGTTTTCCAATATGTTCTTTATCAAGATTTTTTTCTAGTGTCTCAGGCTGTGTATCTTGAACGCCAAGCCTTGTTTTCTAGCCACTTTACCTTTGAAATGTCCCTGTAAGCTAAATGTCTATCTTTTCAAGTATAAACAGAAAGCAGGATGGCTGCAGGTGGTGGGCTGTCCGTTGGGTTTTGTAGACACAGGACGTGTAGTGTGAGCAGCTGTTTTGATGGCCATTCAGTTAGGGAGAGCACTGATGGCCCCTGAGCCAGCCTGTTTGGTTTTACAGATTTTAGCTGAAGAGCTCTGCACGCCCCCGGATCCTGGTCCTGCCTTTATTGTGGTAGAATGTCCAGATGAAGGGTTCATCCAGCCCATTTGTGACAATGCCACCTTTAAGAGGTAAAGATGTGGGTCTGCGGGTGGCAGAAGTGCGTGCCCACATGCGCTTGGGGAAGCCTCACTCAGTAGGGCCACAGGGTTTCAGACAGAGCTGGGTGTCGTGCAAGCCTGTGGTCCAGGTGTCAGATCTGTGTCTGTCCGTCCTCTTGGTAGGATTTATGTCACTGCTGGTAGTTACAGCCTTGAATCAAAACAGAAAACATGGAAAATCACAACCACCAAGGACTAGAACATTAACTGGGATTCTTAAAGTTCTAAGTCTAGAATACATTGTAGAACCATCTTGAGTTCTAATTCATCATTATTTGGATTGCTTTTGCCTACATGAGTTTCCTTCACTTATCTACACCAAAGCTAATGAGGTAGTAGGGCAGACCGTTTCAAGATGGTGTGGGTCAAGAGCTTGTGTTAAGGGATAGACTCGCAGCCTGGGGAACATCCTCTGTGCCTGAGTGTCCTTCTGTTTTGTCCCTTGGAAAAGTTAGCCAGTTCTGAGGTTGAAGTTCAATGCAGGGTAGAATCTTCAATGCATGCATCTTTGTTTTAAGCTTTCTCCCAGGGCACAGCACTTTGTGGCACAGTCCCCCCGTGAACTTATGTGTCCTGAGTTTTTGTCCCTTCATAAAGCAGAGGTCCATGTGCTCTTTCTTCGTCTAGGTACCAAGGAGAGACCGAAGACCCTGTGGCCGTTGTGGTTCATATGGCCCCAGAATCTGTGCTCTTGGACAGCAGGTACCAGCAGTGGATGGAGAGGTACGGAGACCAGCCGACCAAACATGGGGCAGCTTTTCTGGGTGGTGATGTACCCGCTCACGGTTAAGTGCTGTCTACCCTCATTTCTGCACTTGCCATTATTTTCTCTGGGAATCTTGCCTTAAAATTCCCGGTGCCTGTCAGCACTGCTGTCTAGGAGAGAAACCACCACTAGGTGGCCTAGGATATACCTGCATCGCACTGTTACCTGGCTTGATTTCACATCACTTTATATCCTTTATACTCTCCGTGGCTTCTGAACCAGAACCATCTTTTGATTGATGATGCCTCACGCATACCCTAAGTCAGAGACTTGCAAATATGAAATAATAGTGTCTGATTATTGAATGCCCACCATGTATCAGCTAGTGTGTTAAACACTGCACATTTCATGTATCTCTCTTTCCCAGCAAGTGTGTGAGGTAAATGTTTTGCAGCAGTGCAGTAACTGGGAGGAGAGCATGCTCTGTTCTCATGGCTTCCATGGTCAAGTCCAGCCCATGGGTGAAGACGGCTAGCACCTGAGAGTGGAGTGCATCTGCGGGCTCCTCAGATTGCCTGTCAGCGCCCGCCTTACTCCTCCCTATGTGGCTCCTTGGCCCATTCCCTGAGGGTCTCAGTCATAACATAATCTGTTTTCTGTTGTGACTTTTCTTCTTGGATCCTGCACTCCATGATGTCTACAGTTCCCTATCAGAACATCTTAATTTTTCTTGAATTTTGCTTCCTCTCTCCAGCTATGATAGGGAGAGAACACTGGACCGTGTGACTGAAGAAGCAGAATTGTGCTTACCCGTTTACTAACTATTTGGGGCAAGCGAGGGATCCCTTATGCAGTTGCAGTCTCATCTGTGTTAGGACTTCTGGTCTCCACTCCTGCCCCTTGGGTGTCCTTGGTCCCTAATGGATGCAGTCAAGGTATGGTTGGTTTTAACTTAGGTTTGGGCCTGACACCCAGCACTTGGTCCTGAATGAGACTTGTGCATCAGTCCACAACCTTCGCAGCCACAAGATTCAAACCCAGCTCAACCTCATCCACCAAGACATCTTCCCTCCACTGGCCAGTTTGCACAGGAAGGTAATGTCCCCGTACAGCCCGGGCCACCCAGCTCCTGTCCTGTTGGCACTGTTGAGTGTGCTCTCGTCTCTTTCAGGAGGAAGGCCCGGCCCTGAGTGTGCCCACTGTCCGGGGCGAATGCCTCCTCAAGTACCAGCTCCGTCCCCGGCGGGAGTGGCAGAGGTCCGTGCCATCCTGAACCAGTGCACTTGTCTAGTTTGGGCAGGCAGCTTTCTGGTAAATAACCAAGTGGGGTGTTTCAGGAAGCCCCTGGGTCCATGCAGTCCCTGTTGTAAGTACTCAGCTCGGCCATCATAGCCCAGAAGTGCCAGAGACAACACATAAATGAGTGGGTCTGAGCCTGACCCTAGTCTGAGTAAAGTTGGGACATTGAGGCAGGTGATTCTCTTTTTCAAAAAGTGTTTCCATGGTAACAGTGGCAGTGATGATCATTTCACAGTGTAGGAAATGGCTGCTGAGGGAAGGCACCCCTCATCCTGTCACATAGACTGAGGGGCTTAACATTTCATGTTTAAATTTGTGTAATGGGGTGTATTTAAGGTATGTGGATGTGAGCTTATGACTTGGTTTTTTATCAGTCTTTTAACATATCATTAGCGTCTGGTAGAAGGGGTTTTATTGATATGTCTGGTACAGCTATTTACTCATGCTGCGCGGAGCTCAGGCTGTTCAGATATTTCCAGTGTTTTGCTGTCTTACTGAGAAAATGAATGTCTTGTATATGAATCTTGGAATAGAACTCTGTCCCTGAGGTAATCCATATACGTGTGATTATTAGGTCAGAGTGTGACAGGCCCTGGTGATCACTTCTGATTAGAGAGCCTCTTGCTAGGATTCTCCAGGCAGGAGGGTGAAAAGTGCCCCATAGTTTTATTTTACATTTTGAGCTCTGAACCTGGACTCGTGTAAGTTCCTGGTCACTCCACAGCATGAGTGTTGGGAGAGACTGTGATCTGGGCAGTGTCCAGGCACTTAGGCAGTTGCAGTTGGTTGGCTGGTGCTCCTGAGGAGCCTCCATGTACGGTGACCTGGTCCACAGGCTGAAGGACCTACTTCCCTTGTCAGCGCCTGCAAGGCCGCTTCACAAGCAGTGACTCAGCCAGCCAGTGTTCAGACTCTCCTTGTGCTGGGGAGACCTATGCCAGACCTACTGGAATAGAATCTTGAGAGCTGGCTTGGGTCTTCCCTCTTAAGGCCTGGTGACTTTAGGACCCATCCCAGGTGCTGCTGCTCAGTGCAGGAGGACACTAGTGCCCACATCACCTCCAGCGGTAGGTTCTCAGGCCCCTCCCAGAGCTCCCGAGTTGGTTTGTATTTTGTCAAGGTTCCCAGCAGTTATCTCTGTATGCCACTCTAGGGCCCTGCTTCCCAGCCAGAGCCACTTGGCAATGTCTGCAGGCCTTTTGGGATGGGGTAGTGTTCAGGCTAGGTCAGCTCCCAGCACAAATGCTCATCTGACTGTAGCATCGGCAGTGCCCAGTGTCAGGCTTTGAGGCTGAGAGATGCTGTGAGGAGTCAGGCTCTTGAGAACGCACTGTGAGATGCCCCGTGTAGCTGAGGGAGGTTCCATGGGCAGCTGGTGTGGAAGGCAGGAAGGCTTTGCACACAACACAGTGCCTTGGGTTGATGCTGTGTGTCCAGTCCTGCACTTGCTGAGGCCCTGCACCACATTTTGCTCACTCGAAATGCCTCTCTCTTTGCAGGGATGCCATTCTTACATGCAACCCTGATGAATTCATAGCCGAGGCCCTGGAGCTTCCCAACTTCCAGGAGAGCGTGCAGGAGTATAAGAGGAGCATACAGGACGGCCCAGCCTCCACCGGTGTGTGGGACACCCCAGGCCACCCTCTTTCCTTGGATTCTGCCACCTGCTGTGGCCCTCGTAGTGTTGGGCAGTGTGTCCATGGGCACTGTCCAGCCTACTTTATCTGTATAATCCAGGGCTTCTGTACTCCGTGCCTGCATTAGAGTTTAGACTTTGGTGTTAGGTGGTGGAGTCCCAGATGCCTGCGTCCTGCCCAAGGCCAATTCTGTGGTGGTGTGAGGCATTCTTCACAGGGCGCGGGTGTGCGGGGTCTGGAGCTCATCTGTGGGATCTGTGGAGAGCTGTAAATGTAGCCTGTGCTGACGTGAGGTCTAGTCCTGAGTTGGTTATAAGTGTTCACAGCCCACAGCATATCTGGCCAACTCCATCACTTCATTGGCTTTTCCTTAACCCATCAGGAATAACAGTGAATGTGAGTGTGTGTGTGTGTGTGTGTGTGTGTGTGTGTGTGTCTCTCTTTTGAGACAGGATTTTTGAGGCTGGCTTTGAACTCACTTTGTAGCCTAGCTGACTTCGAACTTGTGGTGATCCTCCTGCCTCAGCCTTCCCACTATGTGGATTATAGGCATGCACCACCAAGCCCAGTTAATAGATAGTGAATTTTGTGACCTCTGTGCTTATTGGTTTTTCCAGTGTCATTTTTAACCTGTGATATTTAGAGAATGCCAAAATAGAAGGAGGGTTTGGGGTTCTACTTTAGCCAAGCGATTTTTCACCAGACTTGCCTTCCTCCGGGGAGGTGAGCCGCAGGTGAGCCACAGAGGAGGCAGACCTCGCCGCCTCGGCCCACGCGTCTTCCGGGGAGACGGACTTCCCTCTATGCAGCATTGGCTGTGCGATGTGTCTGCCAGAGGCTCACTGAGGTCAGGGATGCTTGCAGGCACACACAAGAGCCTGGTGGTCCAGGTGAGGTTGAGAAAGGGGCACTGGAATCACTCAGCCTCCCTGGATTGGACTCCTGGCTCTGCTTCTGCCTTTCTCTGTGGAAAGCTGGCCCGCTGCGTGCTGGGTGGCCCAGATCGGCCATGAACTTGGGATCCCTCTGTCTCACCACTCCAGGCTATCACTTTTTTATTTTTTTAAAGGAAGGACTATAGAATGTATCTGTTCTCCTTTCCAGTACGCCTTTGCTTGCAAACAGCTTGATGGTCTCATACTGATGAGACCCCAAGGTCCCCCTGGAAACTTGGCTTAACTGTGTTGCTTACCTCTCATGGCTAAATGCTGGCTCACTGTGTGAGGCTATGAAAGGGAAGAAGGCCCACGCCCACTCCCCTCCCCCAGGACACGCAAGCGAGGGTGGCAGGCTCCTAGGGCATGGTGGCGTGTTTTCATGGTAGCATGGTCAGCATAGCACAACTTTTGTTTGAAAAGCAAGTGTTGACTTAATTTTTACTTAACTGACTCAGAAACACGAACTACTATACATGTATTTTCCACAGAGAAGAAAAACCAGTATCCAGAAATCGTCTTCCTTGGAACAGGGTCTGCCATCCCTATGAAGATTCGGAACGTCAGCGCCACGCTGGTCAACATCAGGTGGGACTGCTTTTCCCAAGCCAGCAGCGGTCAAAGTGACACTTGCTTTTCAAACAAAAGTTGTGCCTCACTCACCAGGCTAGTGTGAAAACACAAGAGCCCAGTGAACTTGTCATCTTAGTGTCCTGAGGAGGAGTAATGGGCCTCAGTCCCTTCTGTGGCTCAAGTTAACATCCTTCTGGGAATCAGCAAAACTTACCGCATTATGACTTTTAATTAAAAACCAAAAAAAGCTAATATTGCTCTCTGCTTTGCCCTTGCTGAGACTTTCTCACTTCGTTTTCCCACTAGTTCTAGGAAATGGTAAAGAATTACCCATTTTATTGATTAGTAAACAGGTGCTTAGAAAGATTCCTTACTCTGTAGATCCACAGTACATGAAATAATAAGTCTAAAATTTCCACTGGTAGCTTAACTGCTGCATTGTATTGTCCCTCTAACTCCTGCCAGTGAGTTACAGAGCTTTTGGGCTTTGTACCTTGATTTCACGTTCATCCACTTTATTGGATTCCCTTGAACATTTTTGCGTTTTAGTTGACTGTCTTGGGTTTGCTTGGGGTCATCTATCTGCAGAGAGAGTAATCAGAGGCCTTATAAATGTAGATGGTATCTGTGCAGATGGAAGGAAGACTGTGAAATTACCAGGATGGTCTAAATGTCACTTTGTCATCTTAGATGCTAGCGATGGAGAAGTCACAACCAAGTAATGCAGTAAATGTTCATGGCGACAGGGCACAGCCTGGGATCAGATGTTTGCTCCTCAGTATTTTCCTTATGACTGAGAAGTGCAGGGGGATTGCTAGCTTGCTTTCCTCATAGTGGCTTTCTAGAGAGAGGACAGACTTAACCAGACTTACTTTATGGTTAAGTTAACTGGCTTTTTATATGAGCTCCTCAAAGAGAAAGTATAAGGGTTTCTAGAAGATGGGAGATTTCCACAGCTTCTGCCTGTTCCCTACGAAGGCAGACATTCTGCAAGTCGTCGGAAGCCTTTTCTCCTGGGTAACTCTCTTACTCTTCTTCCATAGCCCTGACCAGTCTCTGCTCCTGGACTGTGGTGAAGGCACATTTGGGCAGCTCTGTCGTCATTATGGGGATGAAGTGGACAGGGTCCTGGGCTCCCTCGCCGCTGTGTTTGTGTCCCATCTCCACGCAGACCACCACACGGTGAGTGTGGGCTCAGACCGAGTGCCAGCCAGCAGAGAAGTGCCATCTTCCTTTCCTGCTCCAAACTTGTGTGGAGTCTCTGCAACAAGTTTCTTTCCAGGAAAAGGCCTTTGATAAAACCCCAGTGTTGCGCTCCAGGGTTTAGCTTAGCGGGCTAAGGGCCTGCCCTGGTAAGCGTGAGGTCATGAGTTTGATCCCAGGTACAAAAAAAAAAACAGTGCTAAGCAGAAATGGCTGATCTTAGTGTTTGCTTTTTCATGTGACAGAACAGGTTTGGCTTCATCCAGCTCTTGAATCTTGCCTTTTCCATAGCCTTCTGGAAGCAACTGGTCAGACATGCAAGAGAGAGGCCTCTGTGTTGGGCAGTCCTGGGGGTTCCTGGGTCCCAGGCTATTGCAGTGTCTCTAACATGGCCTGTGTTGCTTTCTGCCTGGGATGTTTCATGGCTCGGCATGGGCCACCCCCCAACTGTGGTCACACTAGAGGGCTAGTGCTGGGTTTCTGCAAGACACGGAACACAGCATAGATGAGAAGACACTGACTTTGCACCTGGCTGACCCATACCTTGTTTTTCCTCCCAGGGTTTGCTGAATGTTCTGCTGCAGAGAGAGCAGGCTTTGGTGAGTGTAGGGCTTCGCTGGCATTTTGAGTTGAGTTGGTTTCCACATGTGTCAGGAGCCTAACCTGCTGCCACTCCAAACTCTCTCTTACTGACATGTTCCTCGTGGCCTCAGCACTTGGATCTCGTTGTTTCAGGCTTCTCTGGGAAAGCCGTTCCACCCCTTGCTGGTGGTAGCCCCCACCCAGCTCAGGCCGTGGCTGCAGCAATACGACAGGCAGTGCCAGGAGGTCCTGCACCACATCAGGTGAGTGTCCAGGGTCGTCTCGTTGCAGGCTGCCACCTCCGGAAATTGAAGGTCGACACCAGGGCACTTGACAGGATGCCCTGGAAACCTTGGCCTTAGTGTTTGCTTGCTTTGGGCTGTATCTCCCATCCTCACCTCGTTCTCTACTGCTTTATAGACTTTGGCCAGCGTGTCTCCAGGAGATGTTTTCAGGGCCAGGCACCCAAACAGTGGCTAGCTCAGAGACGTCTACCTGGACAGCCAGATGATGGGGTCAGCCCCAGCCCATGTTGCAGTGGGGCAGCCCATCTGCCTGGGGACAGCTGTCTGCTGTACGGCCTGAGCCAAGGGAATTTCACCTGTTAGATTTCTTTAGTGGGGAATGGACTTGGCTTTTTACTTGATCAGTGTCCTGGTCTCAGTGACTACAGTTTGAATTGTTTCATCATAAGAATGATTTGAGGCTCTCACCAAAGATCTGAATTTTGATTCTGTTGGTTAAATGATTGTTTAAAAATGTTCATTGTAATCTTTCAGTGTTTTATCTCCTCACAGTCTGATTCCTGCCAAATGGCTTCAGAAAGATGTGGAGGTCTCTGATCCGGCCATTGAAGGTCTCATCGGCTCCCTGCTGGAAACCTGCGGCTTGAAGGAGGTAAGGGCACAGCCGCAGGTCTGAGGAGGGCGGACGCCTGCCAGAAGGGCCTGCAGCTCCGCCCCTTCAGTTTCAGACCTGCCTGGTCCGGCACTGCAAGCACGCCTTCGGCTGTGCGCTGGTGCACACGTCCGGCTGGAAAGTGGTCTATTCAGGGGACACCATGCCCTGCGAGGCGCTGGTCCAGATGGGTGAGTAGAGAAGAAATGAACACATGGAGTTTGTGTAGGTGGCAGTGCGTGTGGAGGGGTGTGCAAGGGACAGGGGGGGACCTCAGAGTTGGCTGCCCTGACGGCCTCCGAGTGTCATGCTGATGTTTACGTAAGTTGCATTTCTGGGTCAGGTCGGGACACAGCTGCGGGTCTAGGCTCAGTGCTGCTTTGCCAGGGGCATTTACCTTGATCCTTTTCTCCCTAGGGAAAGACGCCACTCTTCTGATCCATGAAGCCACTCTGGAGGATGGCCTAGAGGAGGAAGCCATGGAGAAGACACACAGGTAGCAAAGGGCGGTCAGTCTGCCCTGTTAGCCGGTCTGTCCCTTTGGGTGGAGAGCCAGGTGGTGGCCTCAGAGAAAAACTGCCCTCCGGGACATGGGGCAGCTGGCTTCCTGCTGAGGGCCGAGGGCCTTTTGTGCCCTTGCAGGGTCTCTCCTGGGCCTGCTGCCTTTGTTTCCGTGGAGTTGTCTAGAGAATGTTCTGTGAAGGCCTGGTGTTTTGAGAGCATAAGAAACAGGCTGGAGTAAACCGTGTGTTATGTCAGGAGAGCTCAGGTGGTGGTGGTGCTAACCGGGGGCTGTTTGGAGGAAAGTTCGGTGGCCCAGGTACCCTGGGGTTTTTCCTCAGGTGTCTACGCTTCCCTAAGGGAGGCCAACAGCCAGCAGACTGTGGATGTCCTTAGGGTGGGTGCGAAGGACCTTGTCAGAGCCACCAGTGGAGGACACCCATCAGCCTCCCGGGAGGGCCCTGGGCAGCGGAAGGGCCGGGCCGGAGTCCTGCCCGCAGCTCAGTGCGGGCTGTTCCCCACAGCACCACCTCCCAAGCTATTGGTGTGGGGATGCGCATGAATTCGGGCTTCATCATGCTGAACCACTTCAGCCAGCGGTACGCCAAGATCCCCCTCTTCAGCCCCGACTTCAACGACAAAGTGGGAATCGCCTTCGACCACATGAAGGTCTGCGCGTCATGTGGCTGAGAGGGCTGGGAACCTGGGAGGGAGGGGGCTCTCAGTTCCTCTCGCTTCCTGTCTGCTCAGCCCCTCCCTCCCCCCATCACTCAGTCACACTGGCCCCCAGGGCGACTCCTGCCTCCTACGGGGTTCTGCTAGATGTCAGTCCCAGGTTCACTGCCCCAACCATTTCCTGTCACGCCACTGCAACTCAGCACGGGCCTGAGAGACAGGTGCTTGCATCCCACAGGTGGCAGAGCCACCTCTGACCTTCTCAAGGCCCATTAGGGTCCACTGTCCTTAGTGGGGAAGGGCCTCCTGCTTCCCTCTCCCCCTCTTGCTCGGGCTGTCGGCTGGCTGGAGAGCATGGAGGGAGGTCAGCTCCTGTTCTCCAAGCATGGTTGAGGCCCTCTGAGCATGTCTCCACCCTGCCCCTCTGAGCACGTCCCTGTCCTTTCTGGCTTCCAGGTCTGCTTTGGAGACTTCCCAACAGTGCCCAAGCTGATTCCCCCACTGAAGGCCCTATTTGCTGAGGACATCGAAGAGATGGTAGAGCGGAAGGAGAAGCGAGAGCTTCGGCTGGTGCGTGTGGCCCTCTCCCAGCACCTGGCTGCCAACGCAAAAGATGGGGAGCCCCTGCCAAAGCGGGCCCACACAGAGGAGCCACAGAGCCCACAGAGCAAGAAGGCCAGAGCCTAGTGAGGTCCGGCCCCACCCCGCGCTCTGGAGTCTGTGCCTGCACCCACATCTGTGTTCTTCATCCTGGTGGTGGCCAGAGAGCAGGATCCAGCCAGGAGACAGAGGCAGCTCAGCATAGCCGTGCGGAGCTGTGCTCTGTGCTGGACTGCGGTCTGCACCAGTCTTCCAGTCACCTCTCACGGCTGGCACCTGGCACGACAGAAGGCCACTTAACAGAACAGACAGGACCGTAACTCCAACAAGTTGGGTTTTAAAGTCCTGGACACGGGTGGCACCCCTTGCTTATTCCAGCAAAGGGGTTTCCTCTGTACCTCAGAGATAAGTCAGGTTACAGGGAATGTTGGATCTCAGTGACTCAGAGACTAGTATTTCTAAAGACTCGGCTGCAATAAAGATAGAGTTTGGAGTTCTGAGTTGTTTCACTTCATCTCAGCTCTGCTTCAGAGCAGGGTCTTCCACCCCCAGGTGCCTGAAAGCTCTGCAGGCACTGAGGATTGTTGAGCCTGTCCCCAGGAGCCACTGCCTGTTAATAGCCGAGTCTTGGCAGAAGCCCAGCTTGCAGCAACGACCTCACACACCTGGGGAGAGCTGGGCCAGCACAGCAGATCAGGAACATAGGTCTTGAACATGCTCAGTTTCTTCTCTCATCTCTTGAGAAAATGATACTCTCCTTAGCTTTGGGAACTCTGAAAAATGTCACACTGAACTGGCTTCCTTGCAGGATTTTAAAAGAGGTTAGTGCTTGAAATCCAAGAGAATTTTCCAAGTTGAATCCAGAATTGACACGTTCTTCCTACCTAGACGAGGGGAGGAGCCTTAGGAAGCCCGGTGGCAGAACAGGCACAGAGCAAGGACCTGACCTCCTCTCCCTGGTGACCTTCTGCCTTCCCCTGACGCCACAGGGGAGGTCATTAATTATCCCAACGCCTTATTAAAATGAGAACACGTGCCAAGCTTCGGGATAATAAATCTATTTTAATAACATTACTTTGACAACAATTTTTACATGTATTTAAAGATAACTTCCAACCCCTGGCTCCATTACAAAGTGGGGATTGAACTGCCCTTGCCGGGAGGTGAGCAAAGCTGGAACATCAGAAGTCTGCGAGTCCACTCAGAGAAGGGTGGCTTTACACTGTGCTGGGAAAATAACTAAGCATTTCACTTTTTCATCGGATACCTGTACATTGGTTTAGATTAAATGGCTCAAATTAAACAAATATAGAGAGATTTCATATGTACAAATATTATATCATGTATAGGTATATTTATTTTAAAAGGATAAAATTTTACACTTCGTCTTTGCATGCACGGCCCCCATCTGTGTCTGACTCCCTTAACCCCCTCGGGCCTCCTGGGCCTCCCTAGGCCTGGATGGGACCCGATGAGAAGGGATGAGCCACGGGTGCTGGTGAGCAAGCAGGCCACACCGCAGGCTGTCACAGGGGCCGGAGTCTCCGTGGGCTGGTTTTACTCTCACCTCTCTGGGTAACAATTATTGCTATTCCACTGTAACCTCCAAAAAGAACAATTACTCTTGGATGTCTAGAGTGTTTAGGGGCCATTACACATGGTCAAGATGCTCTTAAATTCAGAAGTATAAAATGATGAGTGAAGGGAGCTTCCGGTCCCACTCGGGGAAGAAGGGAACAGGACTGTTTCTTGGTGAGGCCGTGTGCTCTGGGGCCCTCTGAGGAAGGGCAATCTCCCTGGTTTTCCCTGGGCTGGCCCTCCCCTGCACGGCAGGCAAGCCAGTGCCCAGGACATCTGCAGTCCTAAGGAGTCCAGCTGTGGGTGCGGCATCTCCTCCCCTCCTGACCTGCTTCCTTTCTGGCCCATTAGACAGATACGGCGAGACCAGAATCAGCTGTCACAGCCAAGGCAGCATCCCTCAGGCAAGGGCCTGACCTGTCCATGTAGCTTTCCTGCTCACCTGCCCGGCAAAGGACATTTCTGACAAGCCCTTGGGCAGAGCAGAGAGGTGGGTGCTGCTTGGCATGGAGGCTGAGGATGGATCAAAATAGGCACAAAGTCAAAAGGCAAAGGTCAAACAAAAGGCCAAAGTCACCACCCAAAAGGAACGAACAAAATCTGCACCACCTACATTTGCCACAGAGACCAGAGGTGGCGATTTGCCGTCAGACTCCAGCCTCAGGCTGGAAGTGACAGGAAAGAGCCAACGGAGAATACTTGGCAGGCTCAGGGACCCCGCTCCTGGCGGGGTGCCCCCGGGCCTGAGTCTATGTACACATGTGACAGGTGGGGAGCCGCTTCAGAGGGCAGTGCTCTCAGACTCCTCCTCCGAGTCCCTCTTGTCCGGCACCGAGTGTCGCCGTGCGTGCTCCAGGGGGCTCAGGCGCAGGGTCGGTCCCAGCTCTATGTGGATGGAGGGAATATCAAAGTGGGCGAGGTCTGCAAGTTGGCAGAGAGAAGGGAGGTGAAAGTGGGCTCTGGGCTCAGAGCTAACTAACGGTGGGCAAATGGCCGGTGTTAGGCAGTGGGCTGGGCTGGTCTTTCTGGCTTGAGTCACTTAGAGCTTGGTCACTCACTGTTCCACTACGGCACTGCTTCTGGGTAAGCAGGCCACAGGGCAGGGCTCGGTAACACCTTGTTCGGACTACATGGAATCCTCCAGGGTGAAAGAGGAGGCTAAGTGGAAAAAGTCAGTGTCCTCACTCTGAAACAGGCAGCAGACTGAGCCAGAGAGAGAGAGGGTCTCCCCTGGGAACCTGCTGCTAGCCGGGGTCATGTCATGAGTCCCTGTTTGAGGAAAAAGCCACCCTCTTCTGGCCACATCCTTATTAGGAGCACTTAAAGACATTCTTCCTGGAAATCTGAGCAGGAGGAATGTACCAGAAGTAACCCAGTTCAGCATCTGTAGACATCTGTGAGTTGCTAAAGATAAGGCAGAAGTCCTCAGAGCCAGCAGTTTAGGACAAACCAAGCAGACAGAGCCACGATGGAGTCAGCCCTGGTGCCGCAGGTGCTGCCCAGCTGGGGCCTGGAAGCTCTGAGTGGCCACTCCCTGGGGGCTGCAGGTGAGCCAGGTGTGATGGAGCCTCTTGGTCATGTTATGTTCCCTGTGCTTAATTTCTGGACTTCACTGGGCCTTGCTTATCATTTAGGTCAGAAGCCACACTGGGTGACAGGATGGAAATTGCACAGGGAAGAGCGCTGGCCCACAGTAGGAAGATGTGCGTTTTTTTGTAAAGCAAATGTTCAGACTGAGGAATACAGTACAGAGTGTACAGACATACACTTGGACATTGTCCCGAAAGACACTGTACAGACATGAAAGCTCTCCTTCCCCCAAGATGGTCCACAAAACGCCATTCCAGCCTGTCTTGAATTTGCCACCTGAGGGAAGAGTTTAAGGCTCCGCTCAGGCGCTACCATGTAATCCTCACCAACGCCTAGCAGGTGACGCTTGAGGCTTGCAGACTTCCCTCCTCTTGCACAGGTGTGAGGCTGTGCCAACCTGGGGCCACCCAACTGGACCATGTGTCCTGTCACGGTCAAGACCTGTCCCACAGTGATACTGTGGCCTTGGACAAGCTTCTCACCCACCCGGTGCCTCAGCAGTCAAACAGGACTAACAGGAGTGATGAGGAGACAAAGGACCCCAGGGGGAAGGGGGACATTCAGGAAGAGATGGTTTAGGGGAGAAGCCCTGGGAAGCCTCCCGCGCACAGGGAAGGAGTGATTTCACTTTCCACAGCAGCTCTGAGGATGCCTGTCGATGGGCATCAGATGCCCTGTCGCTAGCCCCAGTAGAATCCTGTGCCAGATGGAGGGGAGGGGGCCCCCAGTTAAATATGGCCTTTGTGACTGAAGCAGAAACACCTCATTCTCTGGCTTCTTTCAAGTTCTTGCCTCAGCTTTAGCTTTCAACATTGACTCTCCATGGCAGGAGGAGATCAGACAGACACTGACAAAACAGTGTTACTGGGCTGGGAAGAAAGAATCTCACGGCCATTATCATCAGGGTGGGGGAGGATGGATGCCAGAGCTATGGATTCGCCAGGATTCCCCAGGTCTCAGCCTTCAGGAGGACAGGCACTGGAACTTGGATGGACAGTGTGGACTGCTGTGGGCAGGGCCACAGACTCCAGTGGTGGACCCCACCTCACGTGGACTGCACCAGGTGGGCCCCCCCTTGGGGACAGATTCCTAAACAAAGGTGCACTGGGTCCACTGCTGCGGGACTGGACACAAAAAATAGCTCTGTTACCTGCAAATTCTAATCTGGAGGAACGGCGTGTGTTGCAGGATGGGGGTGCTGAAACCAGGTGATTTTGGTGCAAGGAGGAAAGAAGAGCTAAGATATTTGCTGGGTTCCTCCCCCAGCTCCTTCCAATGAAAAGAAGAAACAAGCAAACCAAAAGGCCCGTGATATCAACAAGCCAGCTAAGCTCTTGGACAGATGTCCTTGCTGAGGGTGGGAAGGCTGGCAAGAGTGAGGCAGCCATGCACTTGGGGGTCTGAGCCACATGCAGAGAGGAGGGTGCTGGGGGCGCTGTGGGGCTGGGGGCGGGTGGGCAGGCGCGGGGGCAGCTGGCCTGGCTGGCAGCAGGGAGTAGGGGGCGGTGAGGCCGGGGCCAGCTTACCCTGAAAATCCCCCTCACACGTATCCACACTGCGTCACTCATGTCAAACAGCTGCAAGAACACAATGATAGGATTCGGAGAGAGGAATAAACACACAACACCAACGTAACAATGACACAGGCCTAGGTCACACTTTCAAGCGTTACAAGGTCTACACTGGCTCGGACGGAGACCCGCACATGTGAACAAATGATGGTGCGCCACCAAGAGAACATTAAAACGGTGGGATGCAGGGTCAGGGAAGGTCACTGACTCTGACAGGAAACCTTGGTGTCAATGCACCGGGCCGGTGGCAAATCATTCCGTCACAGAAGCAACAGGAGCACGGTCCCTCCTTGCTTTGTCTTGCCCACTTTTACCCCTCAGTTTCTCATTTTGCTCTTTTCTGCCTCTCCAAGTGGCATGCTCTGCTCATTCCCGCCAGGGGTGGCAGGAAAAGTCAGCAGACTTGCAGTGCTGGAGCCCTGCTGAGACCAACCCAGGGTAGGTGTTGCCCCCCACCCAGGGCAGCAGTGGCCAGTAGCCAGTGGCCAGTGGCCTGCGTCACAGCCCACTCGGACAACACACATCACCCTGGGAACTGCCAGCAGGGAGTGGTGTACCTTCTCAGAAAGGACTGTCCCTAATTGTTGAGTAAGCCTCAGGGTAGACGACAGTAGCTACACATTCAACATTAATCACTTCCAAAAACAGAGAAGCCAAATCACCAGACGGCTGTTCCCCAAATATTGAAATAGCCTGACCTATCGCAAACACTTGTAAACTTGATTAGCATTTTTATTGGCAGCAAGGAGCTGCCATCTCATCTCGAAAGAAAATGTAAGTTTTTTGGGGAGGGAATACATTGAGGGGAAAAACAGGCAGTATCTGTGAGTGTGTGCTCAGTGCACGCCCGACCTAGCACAGTGTTTTCAAACAATATGTGTTTGAAAAATATGTTTAAATTTTTAAAAATTTATTAAAGACACACTACTATCAATTACCCTGAAAAAGCTCCTCCTCGCTTTAAACACCTATCCCATCCTTCCTGCCCCTTTCTGAAGTCTCCTGGAAGCCCTTTCATGAGTGTCTCTACTTGTGCTGGCATGATCACCCTGATGTCGTGATCAGTTCAAAATGTTTATCCTTCATGGTCATTTTGACCTTGGAGAAGAGCCAGAAGTCGCAGGGTACCAGACCTGCTGGATGAGATGCAGGAGGAGGCACCGAAGCATCTCTAACCACCTGCCTCTCCACAGGACCGCGCCTGGCAGCAGAGCTCACCGCACTGCTGATCACACGGTGCGCAGACACTCATGAAGCAGACTTCCAGGCTGCTTCAGGGAGCTGCGAATGATGAGATACTGTGTTCCAAGTCAAGGAGAGCATTTTGAGGAGAATTAAGGACATGGTGTCTCATTATAATAAATTTTTAGAAATGTAAACCTTTACCATGTAGTGAGATCTGTATACGTAGGTGTGTGGTTTGGTTGGTTCTCGTTTGTCTTTGGTGGTGATGAACTGAGGACCTAGTTACATGCCAAGCACTCACTCTATCACTTAGCTGTACCCTCTGGGTATCCGGTTTATGTATGATATATACACACACCTGTATGTCTGGTATGTGTGGGGTGGTGTGTGCATATGCAGTAAATGTGTGATATACATATGTATATAGACACTGTATGTATTGACATGTGATATGTGTGTGTGCATGTGACAGATGTGTAGCATGTGTATGTTTGGTATATATGGTGGTGACCCACATGTACACATGGTACATGCATGGTGTATGTGTGTCAGTGTGTGGGTGTGGTACATATGTGGTGTGTGCCTGTGTGGCATGTGTGGGTGGTATATGCATAATACATGTGATGCGTGTAGATGTGTGTGTACATGTGTGTGTGTGTGTGTGTGTGTGTGTGTGTCTGTGTGCATATGTGTTTATTCCACTCCCATGCTGCTTCACCTCGTGCTATCTGGCACATTCCACAGATACGCCCAGGCTCTGGCCCTGTGCCGAAGCGGGCCAGCTCTGCTCCAAGATGCAGCTCCACACCCTGCCTGTCTTCCCATGCTGGTTTAGCACTCACCCCAAATCTGCCCCGGACTTAATAATCTTTTGTAGTCGAGGTGTCTGGGAGATACTTCCAAAATATCTGCCCCACTGATTAGACTTTTGCTAACTGTGGTTTGTGTGAAATTTCTTGCTCATACATTTTCCTGGGGGAAGATAGTTCCATTTTGTTTTTAAATTTAGAGGAAATCTCTTATGCAGTGGTGGGTTTGCCCAGTTGTTGCTGGAGGAATCAGGTGGGGGAGGGAGAAGGGCACACCTGGATCTTTTCTCAGAATGACCCTTGTCTAAATGTGTGACTAGAAATACAGTTTTCTAGCAACACTTATGGCGGTGCCTCGGATCACGAACTTGATTCTTTCCATGATGCTGATGGCAGACCGAGTTGGATGAGAACCAAATCAAATTCAATGGTTCAATCTTGACTGTACAGGGAAATCTGATCCACTTCGGTTTGAGACCAGAATCATGGAGAGAACTGAGTTTGTGAACCACTGTACTTTACTGCAAGGCAGAAGAAACATTCTGGGTTCCTAGCCCCCCTTCTCCAAGTAAGCCCTTGGACCTGCTAGCTGCTCCAGCTCGGTCTTGGGGACCCTAACCCAGTATCACCTGTGTTTGTCACCAGCCATTCTGGGATCAGAACAGTTTTCAGTTTTTCCTCAGGCCCAACTCCAAAGGACCAGGGGTGCTCAACCTCTCAAATTAGAGTCAGAAATAGAACCCTTGGCTGAGAGGCTCAGGCTGCAGCCCTGTAAAGCCTCCCCTGCCAGGGCCTCCTTCCACTGTTGGCTTCCCAAGACACCACCGTGCAAGCAGCCCCCAGCAGCAGCCCAGCCACCTCACGGTGAGTGAGAAGCTGCGAGCTGGAGGGTGCTATCTGTCCCTCCCTGGCAACTTGTCGCTAAGCTTCACAGGGAAGCTCAAGGGCCCCTGGCCTGGTTACCTGTAGACATGCTCTCCCCCGGGGACATGCCATCCAGCATGGGGTGCTCCGTGGACTGAGGGCTGGAGGCCGAGAGGCTGACCATGGGAGGCTGAGGAGGCGGCAGGGTAGGCCTCTGCCTGGGCTTCGGGGTGGGCCGAGATTTGGCTAAAGTGCTCGTGAAACCGGAAGGAGAGGCCAGGGGCGGAGCCGCGGCCGGGGAGAGCTGGCCTGAGGCCAGGGAGTACCCTGGAGGGTAACCGAGTCCGTAGGGTGATGGGGTGTTTGGTGGAGTTGGAGACAGGCTGATCGGGGATGGCTGGCCAGTGGACTGGTCAGTAACAGGCCCCGGCTGGCCAAAGGGGACCTTGGGTGGAATTGGTGCAAGCTTCTTTGAAACTGAAAGAGAAAACAACACAGGCTGTTAAATGAGGGTCATCAGTGTGGCCTATTAGCACACCCTTCACAGCTAGGAGAGGCCACCACCTCCGCCATCCCAGCTCCCCTGCCCCAGCCTGCTGCCACACAGCAAGCAGCCAATACAGTGTTTAAAGATAAGCCCGAAACTGCAAGTTTTTGTATCTTTCCATCTGTCAGCTAATTTCTCCTCCTCTCTCCTGGATCCCTGCCCCAGTCTACACACACACACACACACACACGCATACGCGCGCACACACACACACACACACACACACACACACACGCCCAGCCTAAGTGGAGAGCAAATCTCCCAGCCACAGCGGTGGGCTCACTTCCCAGTGGAAAAGACACCACCACTATCCTCGGAGACCAAGTGAGGGAGGCTCGGATGACTCAAGCTCAAGCTGTCATTGTAACTCCTGACCCACGGCAAGTCCTGGGCACAGAAAACTGATGCTTGGCTGCACCTGCCCAGCGGTGTTTGGCTCCCGGCCATGGTGTGTGAGCTGACTGTCAGATGACGGAAACCCCACGCCTCCGTGACTTCACATCCTCTGCCTCAATGCTGCATGCTTGTCTTGCAGGCTCTTTTTCTTTTCTTTATTTTATAAAATTGGCATATTTGCACTCAGTGATGATCTACGGTATTGCAACTCAATACATGTATACAGTGCATAATGATCAAATCACAGTAATTAGCATTTCCAGCTTCTCAAATATTATCCTTTCTATGTACTGGAAACTTTCCAACTCTTCTTCTCCAGTTATTTCAAAGTGTTTAATTAGTTGCTACAGACTGCAGTTACACAACTATATTACCAAAGGCTATCACGGCTCCCCCTTCCGTTCCCACCAGTTGTGTTTTCGTGCTTGTTACCCAAGAGCTTTCCACCCGTCCTTCTACCCTCTTCTTCTCAGTCTCTCATTATTCCCCCCCACCTTTTTCTCTCAAGAATTGTACCTTTTGGACATGAACAGGGACAGACGGCCAGCAATTGTGCCCCACTCCCGCCTCTGCAGTGCTGGGGACAGAACCTAGGGCCTCCCACGTGCCAGGCAAGTGCTGCCCTGCTGTGCTACATCCTCAGCCTTTTAAAAGCACTTTTTAAAGCACACCGTGGCCTCAGACTCTTTTGCATGACCTTCATTTTCCTCCAGATACTTAATCCCTCCCATGGATGCTAAGCGTAAGATGTTTCGAATTGACAATGAATTGGTGGAAACACACACACACACACACACACACACACACACACACACGCAAACATTCAGGAGCTCTACCTGATGGGAAAACATCTTCAGAAAATGATCACCAATCTCAGAAATAAGGGACAGCTGGGCATGGAGAACGTAATTCTGGAAGCTACTGTCTTCTGAGTCCGTAGGGAGGTGTCAGAACCTCTTCCTCCACCTCTACACTTCACACACACACACTCCCCACCCCTCCAGAAAACAAAACCTATTCTGAAGATACCTCAGCTGTTCCCTTGGCTCCCCCAGCCAGCACTGAGGATGCAGAAAGGACACAGTCCTCTGAGTCCTGCCAACTCGAGTTCAAATTTCTATCCTGCCACTTACCTGCTACACTGCCTGAAGCGTCTTTTTTTTTAAAGTTCAAGTTTTTCTTAAAGAATCTCTTCTACACAACAGGAAGAATAGTACTTTCTTTATTGCACTGTAATAATTAAATGGAATCAAGCATAGAAAGTGGTGTATAGTCACGATCTATAAGAAAACCACTTCAGTTTCCAATTTCATTTTCTGGTTTTTTGGGTTTTTTTGTTTTTTTGGTGTGTGTGTGTGTGTGTGTGTGTACCTGGGATTGAACTCACGACCTTGCACTTGTCAGGCAGGCACTTATGCCACTGAGCTAAATCCCCAGCCTCCAATTTCCACTTTTACTTAGTGAGGATGGGTCGTGTTTCCCAGCAGCTGCCAATACAGCTCTTGACAATGCTTGGTCAGCAACACCCTTGGTCAGTGTCCCAGATGCAAAGCAAGTACAGGCCCCGTGTATCAGTGCTTGGGAACAAGTCTTCTACTAAACGAGCTGCAAGAGGGAGAATGCAGTGACATGGCCACGCCTGAGATGACAGCACATCCAGGAACAGGACCAGGGTGCGATCAACTGTAGACACACGGTCAAAACACCAAAGGGTCTAAAAATAAAAGCTAAACATCCCATTCATGGGTCATGATGAACAATGGAAAAGAAAGTTACGCCTTTCAAGTGACAGCTCTGAGTTACTGAGCGCCACGCGAGGAAGCAACCTGAGCCATTTTAGGCTGCATTTGCTGCATCGATTCAAAAACTAACACTGCCACAAAAACTGGATGGGTCAGCACGTCGCTAGTATTAGGCCGCTGACTGCCTGCAGTAAGATCTATGCAGCCTCCAATGGACAAACCAATGGCTGAGACTTCACCCCTACTTTGTAAGGCTGGGGAGGGGTTATATACCATGGCGCGCCAAAGGGCTACAGCATCCAGACCACAAGGGAACCTGCTGGTGTCTGAATTCTGCCACCACCGCTTCAGCCCACTCCCTAGTTAGCCTTTGCGATTCCTTGTCTTCTGACCACCTGCGTTCTAACATCTGAGCCCGGACAGGCTGCCCCACGTGTCCCACAGGCTTGACGTCCCCCAGCACAGCGGCACTAGGGTTGTATTAAAGTTCCCTCCAGGAATTCCAGAACTCTGCTCACTGCCAGACGCACTAAGCATCTGTAGGATGCACAAGGCACGAGTGTGGGATAAACAAGATTACAGGGTTTGGTAAGGACAGGCTAGGAGGAGGAAATGTCAGGCATGGGGAGCTAGGAAGGCTGAAAAGGGTCCTGAACAGGACGTACGTACCAGAGAGACAGACTGGCCCTAACTGACCGGTCCCGGGACTAAAGCCACTCCCAGAAGCATGAAAGGTCTGAATTTAGAAAGTAACTGGTGTATGATTTTAGACAAGGGAAAGGCTTTGCTGGGGTGGGACAGAGGCAGAAATAAGTCAAAACGGTAGGGAAGGTCTGGACTCGTGGAAAACAATCCCAATGCCTTCCTGTCTTGATGAGGAATCACGGGAGGAGATAGCTGAGCATGAGCAGCGGGGTGGGGGTGGGGGGCTTGTGTGAATGACCCCACACTGCTTCTTAAGTAATGAGGACAGGGCCTGACAAGTGTATGGAGGACACATGTCATTCCGGACAGTGATTTCTGCACTGCTGGAACCGTGTCACACGGGGAAAGCACTGTTGCATGTATGTTCCTCATGACTGAGGTGGTTCATCTTTTCAAAGCTCTTATGTCTACACTGGAAATCGCTCCCTAAGCCACATGATTTAATTTCCAAACATCCATGCCAGTGAGGGCAGTGAGTCTCCAGGAATATACCAGCCACTGCCTGCCTGAGATTGACCTGAAAGGAAGAAGTGGTGACTCACCTTTCCGGAGGGTATGAGGACTCTGGTCCGCAGGTGGCTGGCTGGGGCTGCTGCCTGGCTGTGACCCCGGACCGGCTGTTCCCTGGCCAGAGACTGGAGATAATTCCTTGCTTTTAGAGGTGCTGAAACACAAACACACAGGCCGAGAGAGAAGCCCTGAGCTCAGTCAGTGTCAGCACCGGGCTTGCAGGCCGTGACTCGGCATGTCTTCTGGGTCATGCTCAACTCTATGTCTCCTTTGCTTACTCAAGCCTCTGAAATGGCCCCCTAAAGTGTCTCGTGGCTGGCTCAACTCAGCTCGGTGGCCCCTGGCATTCACTGCCAGCACCCTCTTCGTACCCCTGCCCTCAAGGACACTTGCACGATGTGAGGCCAGGGACCCTGAGCTTCCTTCCTGCATCCAGTTGTCAGTGCAGGACCTCTAGGACGCCCTGAAACGGGAACAGCACGGCACGCTTGTCCTTTGCATCTCCATGACACACCAGAGACGAGATCTCTGGAGATTAGTGTGTGCAGTGAGGCTGATGCTGCCACTCCCATGGCTGCAGGGTTTCAAATGTCTTCCTGGATCCCCCACTGTACCCCCAAGGAAGGGGTAAGGGAGGCATTCCGGGAGCCCTCCTCAAACTCAGCAACAGGTCCCAGCTGGTAACAGGGCTGATACTGTGACCCTGCACGTAAGTCAGTTCAAGTTCCAGTGCTTTAGGCTTGGAGTGGGCTGAGGGTCACAAAGGGTCCTTGGTCTCTGGAAGTCCTCTGAGTTGACAAGTGACCAGAGGATTGACCCTTACTCAAAGGCTCTGACAAGGATAAAGTTCAAGTTAGGAAACACTCCAGTCAGCTCCAGGGAACAGACCAAGAGTGACAAATACAGGGCGGGTCCCCAACTCCCTGCAGGTGGCCAAAGGGCCATCTCCAGGAATAGTGCTCAGTGCGCCATACATTCCCCCATGGGCCTCTCAGTCCTTTCAACAAAATGCTCCAGGCAGCGCCTGGAGAGTCAGGAGGTGCGCTGACTTGGGAGCTCTCTGGGTGAGTCTTCCTGGGTTCCAGTGCCCTTAAACTGTGGAGGGGGCAGTTTGAAACCTACATATTCCTCAGTGGCTGTTTCTTCCCTCATAAAAGCAGTCATATACTATTTCTTCCCTACATTTATTTAGAAAATGCAAATGCGACTGTGGAAAAACTATCAAAAGGAATATACCATCCATGCCCCCTGGGGTATGCTGGGAAAGACTGGGAGCAGAAAACCGGGTGAGAAGAGAAAACATCATTAACCACAAGTAGTTTTCTCATGGGAAGGGAGGAGGGAAGGAAGGAGGGGAGGGAAGGGGAAAGGGGAAG